>APFE030765287.1:9923-132263 GCA_000404065.3 Pinus taeda
GCAGTCCCCTTCTCTACACTGTTGGTTGAAGTGTGTGACTGTGATGAACTCCCTGAAATCCTTGTGGAATAGCTTCCCTAGGGCGGGCACGGATGGTTCCCCTAAGAATAGGTTGAATCTCCCGCTTGAGAGATTCGTGGCTAAACAGTGGGTAGACTCGCTAAGCAGCAAAGCGTACAAAGTGTGTTTGTTTGCAAATGATCAAGATAGTCGAAAATGAGAGCTCCTCCTCCTTTTATCACCTTGGCCCCCCTTAGCCTCATGTGGGCCCCTCCATCCACCCATTCGATTCCCTCCAAGCTCATCGAATGGCCAATTTCAAATTACTCATGTTGGTGGCCCCCACATTTCATTAGTTGTAAAAATAAAGTCGAATTCATGTGGGGTCCTCCTCCTAAGCCAAAAATGGAGTCAAAAATGTGTAGCTGCACCTTGTGACTAATGTGCTTGAGAAGGGACATGACAGAAAGTGTGTTGGTTGCTCTCCAAACAATCTTGATTTCATTGTTAACCCCTCAGGTTGGCAGGATGCACAACTCTAATACCACTATAATGTCCCTTTCTTGGGATTGCCCAATCAACCAATAGAATAATTCCTAAATGTACCAAATTAAATTTGTGTAATAATCAAAATGCTCATTGAAGTCTTCCATCAAACACTTAATATACATCCAACCACTACACTATCCATTAACTCGTTGAAACATTTCGTCAAACAGTTTATGAAGTCATTTTGACAAACAGGGTATTCAAATAGTTTACCTATAGATAAATGGGAAGCATTATTTTGAAAAATATTTTGCATGCAAAATAGAAACCCTCAACATCATTTTCATATTAAATAAAGTAACTGCGACTCAACACTTATTTTATTAAAACTGAAGGAAAGATTCTCATGTCAAATCTGGTTACAAAATATCATGGAAACCAGAGAATGTTTTCTTGTAGAAAAAAGGGATTGTTGGGTTTGTCTTTGCACAAGAAGATTTGGCCCTCGGAACTGAGGTATTTCACTGCCAATTCCCTAATGTCTCTTTATTACCCTACTGCCAATGATAAACCATTCCACTGCCCAACAAACAAAGCAACTCAACCTGGTGGATTATGTGAATTACAGGTTGCTTAAACATGTATTTGCCTTGTCTTGGCTATGGCATAAGGTGACTATAGTTTTAAGACAAAGAATGTTGTTATTTAGTAAGTCTGCTCCCGGAGAGAAATTAAGAGTGATTCTCCTTCCATTACAAGAGTTATCATTTTAATTAATCGATCTCCAAGATAACCAGCGCTGCCTCCTTCAAATTATGGCACCTTAGCCTCTCTCATTTGACAGATTTAATGCCTATAAATTAATAGGCTTGGACTTCCTTGCACTAATGATGTTGTACTCACAATTTATAAAGCCCGCATTATTATAATTTGATCCCTAAGGTAAAATTGTTTGCTCTGATGAACTGGGCTCTTGGATCAATGAAAGCCACGACCCTCACCATAATATTTTTATTTCAAATCAGCTCGGCCCTGCTTACAAAATGGTGATATCCTCACAAATAAAATATGCCTTGTACAACAAATGAAATCTCCTGATAAAATTGAAATCACAAAATTTTGGCAAACCTATCTTACCAATCAATATGCTCCAATAAGAAACCTGCAGTGATTCCTCCTTAGATTTGTTAGGGTGTATAGTTTCAACTTTCAACACCAACACCAATTATCCTTAGGGATAGGGTTTTACCCCTTCCATAAGCCACTCGTGCTCAAAATCAAATAAGAGAAATCATCCACCTCCTAAATAATGATCTTGAGCTCCCTTTTATAATATTTGGCCATCCCAATACTATGGGTAAGTATTCCATGGGTGTCAATACCATGGGAAAGTATTCCATGGGCGCCAATACCATGGGAAAGTAAATACATTGTTGGAAAACATTGAAGAGCGGGTGAATCAATATTCCTTAGCAATTAGTAGTTTTAATTCTTTTCAGAGCATTAGTTAATCTTCAATTATTATTAAGGTTTATGCAGTAATAACAGTAAATAAAAGAACACGGGAGGCACAAAATTTTAGGTGGAAAATCCCATCCGAGTCAAAATTCACCGAACGCTTTTCTAATAAAATTCTTTAATATTCAGCCCCAATTGAAATGAAAGGAACAACTTCCTGGAATTCTAGAAAAGCATTATTCTCCAGCTCCCACTGGAAGGACGGCCCAACGCCCTAGTTTCCTCAGTAATCAACTGAATGGATGCCCCAACATCCTAGACCAACCTACCACCCTGAAGTGTTCATACGCTCCAACCTGTAAGCGACTTCATGCACATGCCTAGCACCTACCTGCCACCCTATAATGACTGAAATGAGACAATAGTGTGGATTCCCGTACTAGGGACAATGATCCACGATACAATATGATTTACAATGATTTTGACTGAACACCCAATCACACTATGACCTGCAACCCAACCATGACTTCATCCCATGAGAAACTCCTATACCTCCCAACAATGCCTTTTTGACTCTAAGCAAATTGATTCTTTTACAATAATGACTCTTCCAAGGATCACACTTTTACAAATGACTCTTTTACAACTTTACAATGATGACTCTTGGCCTTGACACTTCTTCACAATATACGGAGGGTTGTCATGTCTTTAAAGGATGTCCTGCTGCAATGCTTCCTTTGATTTGATACTTCATCTCTTGAATGCTCGCTTGATGCTATCCTTGAATCTTCTTCTACCTGCATGCAAATTTTCCTAGTGAAACCTAATCTCAAAAGGAAAAACAAAATACCCTTCAACTTATCTCTGCCTGCAAAACACATGTAAGTGCATAATAATGAATAAATACAAATTAAAATTATAATGCGTACCTAAAATGTTCTTGTCACTTTTGTTGTTGACTTGTTGCAGCGGTAGACAAAGACACCCACTCTTGATATAGGCCTGGATTCTATGCAAGACTATATCCAAAACTGGCGTAAAGATATATACAATAGAAACTGATGACAGACCTTAGACTTGTGATGAACCAAATTCTAAGCACAACAACGGAGACCATTCTATCAACTATGACAAGACAAGTAACATGAACTTACAACATCATATAGATTTAGCAGACTTGGTGTAGCATCAAATGTGTAGTATCAAGAATAGGACATCCGAAATGTGGTATAAAAACTAACTGTGACATATAGAGACATAGAGATATAACCGAGACCCTGTATATACTTATGTTGTCCTGCAAAAACATATGTCAGAGATGATACCCAAAATTCAAATGTAAACACTTAATCATACATACCTTGTTGTAGGAGACTTACCCTTGACTGTTGATATGTGGTCCTTACTGCAATGATCCTTGAATGCATGATTTTTCTTGCCTTCTAGGAGCTCGATATTGAAGCTGTTGTATCTATGGAATTTTGGATCTCTAGGGTCTACAATTTCGTCCTGTGGTAGCCCTCTGAGTCCTCTTTGCAACCCCACAGGTCTAATCAAGATTGGATTCTTCAAGAAAGAGTTATGCCCAATCTCCCATGATGACCTAATTATAGCCTGGTTCAGTAGAGCGAACTTGTACGAAGTGCCACGTGTCACTGTTGTGACCTTCAGCCCTGAAAATGCTACTCAACAAACTAAAGTCCGTCCTCGTTCTATGACTATTTGTGAAATTTGAATCCAATGCTCATAGAGAAAGTTATGATGATTTTCCCAACATCACCTGTTTGACATGGAATTCGGGAGCCAACAAAAACCCTAACTTCCTCAAATCATATCTCCGATAATATAGCGAACCAAGATCTGAAATTCGGTCACGAGGTTCATCAAGATTTCGGCTCAAATGGGTTTTAATTTCAGCTTCTGAAGCTTCCTAGAAAAAAAAGTTACAGTGAAAATTCCACAATGACCTGTTTGAAGCCACAAAATCCCTACACGAGGAGGATATGAGGGTCATTATTTATATGAATATCTTGAGTTGAGAGGGTCCTCAACAAGTGAACGTTGGAGGGATTTTAGGAGCAGAAAAATATTATTAATTATTGACTATTCAATGACCACAACCAATTATGAGTGTCATGCCACAACCCCATAGGGCTTTAGCCCACTAACTGGGGTTACTAACTTCAAATGCAAATATCTCTCAAACCGTGAAGAACTGGGAGGTGTATCATATATCAATGGAAACATATCGACGAGTAAAATCCATAGAGAAGATCTTTGATGCAAAATAATATGAGTTGTCAAGTCAAAATGCCCTTGCAAGATTGGGGTAGCCCTTGGTGCTACTTGGGTTGACATCAGTGACAACCACTGATCAACAATCTCCCCCTTTGACATTGATGGCAACACAAGTACTCCCCCTACGATCATGACACCTCTTCCTACTGCCTTTTCTCCCCCTTTTTCATCAATGGCAAAGGGTAACTCCCCTTGACAAATAGCCATCCTATGGACATGTACACACCTCCACTCCCCCTTTCTACTTGAGTAGATAAGAGAAAGAGTCTAATGAAAACTTCGGAGAATCCCAAGTTTTTGGCGAAGATACTCAAATGCTTCACGAGATAATGGTTTGTTAAAGATGCCAGCAATTTGTTCCTTTGTGCCAACATATTCAAGCGTGATATTCTTTTCGGCAACCAACTCTCTAACGAAATGATATATAATTGGAATGTGCTTCGTTTTGGAATGCATCACAGGATGCTTGGAGATACTGATGGCATTGGTGTTATCGCAAAAGATGGGAATAGGCTCATCAAAATTGACTTAAAGATCTTGAAAAGTTTGCTTCATCCAGAGAACTTGTGTACAACAAGTTGTGGTTGCGATATATTCTGCTTCTACTGTGGATAACGAGATTGAAGACTTCTTTTTACTTAACCATGAAACAAGACAACCACCTAGATAGAATACTGCTCCACTGGTACTCTTATGATCATCAACACTTCCTGCCCAATCTGCATCTATATAAGCTTGGATAGCCAGATCATTTCCTTTGGGATACCATAGAACATATTCCGTTGTGCCCTTAATATGTCGAAGAATTCTTTTGACAACAATAATATGAGATTCTTTTGGTGCTGCTTGGAATCTTGCTACTTGTCCAACTGCCTGCATCACATTTAGTAGGGAGACTATCACGTGTAGGAAACTACCAATCATGGATCTACACAACCTTTGGTCCACATCCTTTAATGAATCTTCTAAGCTTAACTTGAAACTTGCTATCATGTGGGTAAGGACTAGCTTGCAATCTTCCATCTGGAATTCTTTGAGCATTTCCTTGATGTACTTGGTTTGATATATGAATATTCATTTATCCTGCTGAGAAATCTGAAGCCCCAAAAAGTATGTCAGCTCGCCAAGCATAGACATTTCAAACTCACTTAGCATTTTGTGGCAAAGTCTTTACTTAATCTATCATCATTGCTTCCAAAGATTATATCGTCCACATATACCTCGATAATCGTTAGGTTATCTTGATCCACTTTCACATAGAGATTGTTGTCAGCGCTTCCTTTCTTGAACCTTGTTGATGTAGATACCTATCAAGACGATCATACCAAAGCCCTAGGAGCTTGCTTGAGACCATATAATGCCTTCTTTAATCTGCAAATGTAGTTTTCTTTGTCAGTGAGCAGAAAACCTTCAGGTTGTTCAATGTAAACTTCTTCCAATTCACCATTTAGGAAGGTTGACTCAACATCCATTTGGTAGACCTTGATTTTTCTCGAGCATGCATAAGCGAGAAACATCCTAATAGATTCCATTCTAGCAATGGGAGCAAATGTTTCTTCAAAATCGATTCCTTCAACCTGTGCATATCCTTTGCAGACTAATCTTGCTTTATTCCTGGTAACCTGTCCATCCTCATTCAATTTGTTTATGAAGATCCATTTAGTTCCACTAACATTTTTATCCTTTGGTCGTGGAACCAATTCCCAAGTGTCGTTCTTCTCAATTTGATCCCATTCTTCATTCATAACTACTACCCAATGTTCCTTTTGAATAGCTTCCTCAAAATTGCTAGGCTCAAAAGTCGCTAAAAGGGCAAGATGGGCTTGCTGTGATGAACGAAGTTGTCGAATTTTTCTGGTTCCAATTTCTTCATTTATGTTGTCGATGATCTACTTTGAGGGATGATTCTTTTGATACCATTCTTTTGAACCTTTTGGAGAAACTTCTTGTACATCCTGCTAATCATTTCTTATTTCTTCTTGGTTGACTAGTGTTTCCTTATTTGATTGGTCTTGTTCTGGAGCTTATTCTTCATCCTTCACAGATTCTACCTCAAGCCCCTTATATCTGCTTGAAGAGACGATCTCATTGTTATCCTTTATAACAGAGTCTTCGTCAGAAGTAACATTTATACTTTCAACTATTTGTTTTTGCCTTAGCTTGTAGCACCTATAATCCTTTCTTTTATGCGAATAACCAACGAAAATACCTTCGCCAACACGGGAATCAAACTTGCCCAATTTTTGGTCTTATCTTTTGATGTAGCATTTACTTCCAAATATTTTGAAGTATTTGACGTTAGTTGGTCTTCCTTTCCATAGTTCGTATGGAATCATGTTACAATTGTTCCTAAGCAGACCTTTGTTTATAATGAATATGGTAGTATCAATTGCTTGAACCCATAATTATTCACCTAAGTTTGAGTCTTTTAACATGGTTCTAGCCATTTCCTGTACGGTTTTGTTTTTTCTTTCAGCTACTCCATTCTGCTGTGGTGTTCTAGCTGTTTATAATTTCCTTTTTATTCCATGTTCGTCACAGTATTGCTGAAATGCTTTGGACATGAATTCTTTGCCATTATCTGATCTTACACATTTGATCTTCAAATCGGTTTCATTTTCGACCAATTCCTTGTAGATTTTGAAACATTCGAATGACTCAGACTTTTTCTTTAGAAAATTGACGGTTGTCATTCTAGTGTAATCATCTATCATTAACATAAAGTATAATTCACCATCTAAACCTTTTGTTCTCATACGACCACATAGATCAGTATGTATTAATTCCAATGGACGTGACGCAAAATGTTCCTTTGTCTTGAACTCGACTTTTGTTTGTTTTCCGTGCTAACAAGATTCACATATCGTATTGGTAGGTTTTGATATTTTCATCATTTCTCTAACTGCTTCCTTTTTGCTGATCTTGACCAAATTGTCGAAATTTATATGTCCCATTTGTTTGTGACATAACTAGCTCTCGTCTTCTTTTGCCAAGAAACACCCTATAGGTGTCTCATCTAAAATATGTATGTCGTTTGGAGTTCTGATTGCTGTAGCCACTATTTTACCAAACTTGCCTTTCCTGATTTCATATTTCTTCGAGTCGAATAACATTGTGTGTCCTTGATCGCACATCTGTCCAACGCTGAGTAGATTGTGATTCATATTTTCAACCAGCAACACATCCTTTGCTAATGCATCCTTGCTTCCAAGAGTGACCGTACCTCCTCCTATGACGTTTGAAGAACCGTCATTTCCAAAAGACATTGTTCCATCCTTATTTTCTTTCAAGGATATGAACTTATTTCTATCTCCAATCATATGCGTTGAGCAGCCACTGTCAACATACCATACGTTTCTGTTGCTTTGAGCCTTGAAAGCGAGAGCACACCTTTCAGTCTTCCTTTTCCATACTTGTTCATTCTGATTTTGCGCGAATTCCTTTGAAGAACTTCCAAGTCTACAATCTTTGGTCAAGTGTCCAAAATCGTTACATTTGTAACATTTGACATTGTCTCTCAAATGATCAAATCTGTTGACATTTTGTTGAGTTATGGAATATCCATTTCTGAGAAATCTCCTGGAATTATATTCATTCCAAACATATATGCGACATTCTAAAGCTTTATGTCCAAACCTTCCACATGATTAACCTATGTCCAAACATACCTGGGAGGAAATCTTCTTCGAGGAATTTCCTTCCAAGGTTCTTCTTGCGAGTCTTGATCTCTTGATCTAGCAGGGAGATCTACCTGCTTGGTAGATTTTGCATATCCATCTTCTTTAGTTGTCATAGAAGGACTTGACTCCTTTTCAAATTTTTCTTTGTAACAAAGACCAATTTTGTCGATGCATGATTGCTGGTTGTTGATGAGATCGTCCAAAGTCTTTGAGTTGTTGGCATAGTTTTGAAGAGTTTTACATTTTTTGCTTCCTTTCGTAAAGAAACGATTTCAGCTTTCAATGCTTCTCTTTCCTTGTTGCTTTCCTTTAATTCTTTCCTGAGCAATTATTCAATTCATTTGTATTCTTCAACCTTGATTTTAAGATATAGGATTTGTTCCCTTTCTATCTTTAATTTGTCTTCAAGAGCATTGACTTGCTTCTTCTCGGCCTTGAGCTCTTTGATAACCCTGATCACTTCATTTTGAAATTCAACCTCAGTCATTACTTCTTCTTCGTCAGTTGCCTCTTGCTTATTGTGCTTGGCCATAAACAATACTCTTCCATTGAATTCTTCTTTGTTATTACTGTCTTCTTCGGATGAGGAGCTATCTTCATTGGAGAAGAAAATTTTCTTAAACCATTTCTTCTTGCCTTGCTTGTTGAACTTCCTGGGACTTCTATTTTCGTTCGTAACAACCTCATTTTTGTGAGGACATTTGGCTACAAAATGCCCAACTGTGAAACTTCTATCACTGTAGCAACTGATTTACTTTTCCTACTTATTCCACAATAAGTTATTTATGAAATTAATTCAATAAACATTAAAATAAATACTACTGCAGATATCATACCGTAATACAGAAACAAATATATGCACAAGAATCAACACATTCACACAGTTATTTTGGACAACAGTCCCCGGAAAAACCTAATGTGGGAAAACCATTGTAGCAAGGGAGGTTTTTATTATTCAGCTATTCTTCAGTACAACAGGGTGCCAAACTAGCTTACCCACACACATGAAAAACAAATTCTGCAACACTTCTCCCAATCCCAGCATCAGCTCGATTGACCTCTGCATGGCTCTTAGATTCTCTGCGTCAGCCCCTACTTGATTGTGTCAGCCCTGGGCCTCTCTGTGTCACCCACGTAGGCCCAGTTAGTGACTACGTAGTCTCCAGCTGCCTTTGCGTCTACCTGAAATGACCTGTGTCTGCCTCTCCTGCCTCAGCACTGATCTCTACTGGCTGATATCGTCTCTCTGTTCCATACTTGCTGCCTGCTGACAACTCACCAGACCATTGGTTCATTTGCTCAGCTAAACCCACTCCAGAAATTGAACTAACTGGTCTCCCTCAGTGTGTTCTCCAAGTGACTCTCAAGCCTCCTCTTATACTTTTCTCATTGATAAATCAACGGTCGAGATTAAGTCCCTAATCAATGGCTAAGTAGATCTAGCTTGATCCATGACTTTTGGACCATTCTAACACAATTTTATATTAATTCACATTAATATTTTATTTTCTATTATTTTAGTGTCTCCCAAACGGTTTAGAATCTGCCCAAACCCTTTCTGGGTATTGGAGATCTCATGTGCCTTAGCCTCTCTACCAATTTTCGTGGTTAGAGCACATCCGATGCTACCTCAAATCAACACTCCCTCTTAGCGAAGACTGTGCTCTAGCAATACTCCTCATTGAGCATCACCCTGATCATCCGACATCGGTCCCTGTGTTGATGCTAGGCCTGTTGCACATCGTCCTCTACACTGTTGCATCCTGTACTGCTGCCACTGCTGCATCTCTACGACAACTCCCTTTGCCTCTATGCTATTGCTGGTCCTTTCTCCCAACACTGCACCTGCACTGCAACTCCCTTTGCATCCATGCTGCTATCACTCCCATTTCTGCTTCTAAAACAGGTTCTTCACCATCCCTATCTTTTCCCTGAAGTAGTCAAACTTTGTCCTTCTAAGGGCCTTCGTGAGGATGTCCGCCACCTGTTCTCCTGTAGGAGTGTAGCTCAACTGTACAGCTCCTCGTTGGACACAGTGTCTGACAAAGTGACACCGGATATCAATATGCTTTGACCTATCATGAAACTCTGGATTCTCAGAGAGCTTGATGCGACTCTAATTGTCGCACATGATCCTGGTCGCCTCCATATTCTTTTTGAATAGGTTCACCAGAAGTTTTCTAAGCCATATGGCCTCACACGAAGTTGTGCTTGCTGCCATATATTCTGCCTCAGATGAGCTCAGAGCCACAGACTTTTGTTTCCTACTGCACCATGAGGTCATTCCTGATCCAATGTTGAAACAGTGCCCAGAGGTACTTTTCCGATCCACTGAACTTCCTGCCCAATCTGCATCAATAAATCCACTCAAACTGATATCTTTACCTTTAGTGTACAAGAGCCCATAATTGACTGTTCCCTATAAATACCTGAGAACGTGTTTTGTTGCTGCCCAGTGTGCCCTCTTTGGTTCCATCATGAACTAACTGAAGGTGTTTACAACGTAGCAAATGTCTAGCCTAGTATTGACTAGATACATCAAGGACCCTATGAGTTGCCTGTATAGGATGGGATCAACATCCTTGTCTTTTGATGCATCAATCTTCTTCCAATTGGTGATCATTGGCGTAGCCATAAGTCTACAGTTCTCCATCCCGAATCTTTTTAAGATTTCTGTAGCATACCTCCCTTGCCCAAGAAAGATTTCTCCCTTCTGCTACCAAACTTCCAACCCTAAGAAGTAGTGCATTCGTGCCAAATCCTTCATATCGAATTTTGTGGCTAGATTCTTCCTGTAGTCCCCAATGAGTCTAGATGATCCTATTAGAAAGAGATCATCCACATACAATACTAAGATTAGCGGCTTGTTTTCTACAACCAGATAATAGAGATTTGGATTCGCGTCACTCTTGAAAAATCCCATCTTCTGCAAGTAGCCATTTATTCGACCATACCATGCTCTCGATGCCTGTTTCATCCCATACAAGGCTTTCTTCAATCTGCATACATGAGACTTCTTCTCATGAGTTTCAAAGCTCTCTGGTTGTTCAATGTATACCTCCTCTTCTATTACCCCGTTCAGAAATTCCATTTTGACATCCATCTGATGGATTTCCCATCCCATCTGGGCTGTAAGAGATATCACAGTCCTAATAGATGTATACCTGGCTACCGGGGCGAAGGTATTCTCATAGTCAATCCCTTCTTTTTGAGCATACCCTTTAGCCACAAACCTAGCCTTGTATTTCTCAATATTGTCGTTTGCAGCGTATTTGATCTTGTAGATCCATTCTTGAACCTACCACTGATCTGTCTTGAGGCCTTGGCACCACCTCCCAGACATTGTTTACCATTATGGAGTTGCATTCCTATACCATTGCATCTAGCCAAACCTAATGTTGAGCTACCTCCTTGAAACTAGCAAGCTCTCCATCCTGAGCTACTAATGCCTGATATCTATCTGGTTGTTTTCGCTCCCTCTTATTGTTTCTTGGTGCATCGATGAAGTCCTCTGCATCTCGCAGAATTTGATGAAGTTCCCTGCTAGTTCTTCCTCTGCCAGAAGGTGCTTCTCTTCGCTCCTCCTCATCCTCAGAATCTTCCTGTCCTGAGGAAGAATTCTCTACTTTTGTTGGTTGAAGAGGCTTAACAAACAGTTCCTCTTTCGATTGCTCCTTGAAAGGCATTTTGCGAGATCTTCTGAAAGCCCTGTCCTCCATGAACTTTACATCTCATCGTACTACTATCTTCCTGCTCCTTGGAAGATAGATTCTGTATGCCTTAGCGTTCTCTCTATATCCCACCAGATATCCCTTTTCCACATTCTAATCCAGCTTCTTCCTCTTTTCTTCGATTATGCGGCAATATGCTAAACTCCCAAATGTCCTGAAATCACTGGCTTCAGGTGTCTTCCCTGTGAAGACTTTCTCTGGAGTAATCTTTCCCAATGTCCTATGAGGAGTCCTGTTCTGAACATAGACTGTTGTGTTACACGCTTTTGCCCACAGGAATTTTGGCATATCCTGATCATACATCATGGCCCTAACTGCTTCTACAATAGTCTTGTTCTTTCTTTCTGCTATCCCATTCTCCTACGGATTGTAGAGAGCTATCCACTCTCTTTTGATGCCCTCCCTAGCGCAAAAATCAGTGAAGTCGTTATCGACATATTCTCCACCATTATCTGAAACTTTTATTTTCTTCCCAGTCAGATTCTCCACTAGAGCCTTGAATTCCTTGAATTGGCAGAAAACCTCATCCTTGGTTTTCAAAAAATAAATCAGTTTCCTTGAGTGGTCATCAATGAAGGTAAGGAAATACTAGGCACCACTGAGAGCTTTGATGGACATAGGTCCGCAGATATCTGAGTGTATCAATCCTAGTACACCCTCAGCCCTGTGTTTGCTCCTAGAAAATGTTGCCTTGGCATACTTTCCTAGAGCATATCCCCTACGTACATCATCTCGTTATGTACTCAGATCCAAAACTCCTGTTACAGTGCTCTTGAGAATTCTCAGAGCTCCATGGTGCAAATGACCCATTCTTCTGTGCCATATTTCGTTTAAGTCCTCGTCCCCATGACTGCATATTAGTGCCATTGGTGATTCTAGTTGTAATATATACAATTGAGTACTTTTGATCCCGATCTGCACTTTCTTTTTTCAGCTCGAGTGTTTGACGTATACCTTCTCCTTGATGAAGTAGACGTCATAGCCCTTGCCTTGTAGTTGCGACACGGAAAGTAAGTTCATCCCCAATCCTGGTGCATCCAGCACATTTGTAGCACATAACCGTTCTCCCAATTATGTCTGAAAAACTATGGTACCCTTCCCTACTAGAGTACACTTTACCTTGTTCCCCATGGTGATTTGAATGTTCATCTTCTCTTCTCGATATTCTGAGAAACACTCCCTGATTCCCGTCATATGCCACAAGGCTCCACTGTTTATATACCGTACTTCTGATGATGCAGCAATAGTCATACACTCTACTTCTTCTTCCAGCCTAGAAGCTAACATAGAGAAATTGAAATCTTTTTCTCTTGTGCAATCTTTTGAAAATCTATGTGAGTCCCCTGACGTGGATGCCTCTGCATCGTGATCTCGTCCCATAACTAATTTTCCCTTCCTGTCTCTGATTACTCCCTCTGATACCATGTGAAACTTCTATCGCTGCAGCCACTGATTTAATTTTCCTACTTATTCCACAACAAGTTATTTATGAAATTACTTCAATAAACATTAAAATAAATACTACTGTAGATATCACACCGTAATACAGAAACAAACATATGCACAAGAATCAACACATTGACAAAGTTATTTTGGACAACAATCCCTGGAAAAATCCAATGTGAGAAAACCAGTGCAGCAAGGGAGGTTTTTATTATTAAGCAATTCTTCAATACAACGGGGTGCCAAACTAGCTTACCCAAAGAGAGAAAAAAATTCTTTAGCACTTCTCCCAATCCTAGCATCAACCCGGCTGACCTCTGCGTGGCTCTCAGACCCTCTGCGTCAGCCCCTACTTGATTGCGTCAGCCCTGGGCCTCTCTGCGTCACCCACACAGGCCCAGTTAGTGACTGTGCAGTCTCCTGTTGCCTCTGCGTTTGCCTGAAATGACCTGCGTCTAACTCTCCTGCCTCAGCGTTGATCTCTAGTGGTTGATCACGTCTCTCTGTTCCGTACTTGTTGCTTCCTAACTACTCACCAGACCACTGGTTCAATTTCTCAGCTAACCCCGCTCCAGAAATTGAACTGATTGGTCTCCCTCAATGTGTTCTCCAAGTGACCCTCAAGCCTCCTCTTATACTTTTCTCGTTGACAAATCAACGGCCGAGATTAAGTCCCTAATCAATGGCTAAGATTAGATCTGGCTTGATCCATGACTTTTGGACCATTTTAACACAGTTTTATATTATTTCACATTAATATTTTATTTTCCCTAAGTTTAGACTTAGGGACTTCATTAAAAATATTAATTATTTAAATATCTCCCAAACTATTTAGAATTTTCCCAAACCCTTTCTGGGTATTGGAGATCTCATGTGCCTTAGCCTCTGCACCAATTTTTGAGGCTAGAGCACATCCGATGCTACCTCAAATCAACACCAACCTCACCACTTTCAAAACATATTAATGGAAGTTTACCTTTAAATTTTCCCGTACCCGTTCTCATTTTCTGCGAGAAATAGGCAAACTCTTTATTTGAGAATTCTTCTTCATCTTCTTCTGTTTCCTCATCCTTACAATTGCAAGTTTTCGCTTTCAGAGTCTGCTTGCCCTTACTATTCTTCTAGGATGCGGCAAATTGTTGGACACCTAATCCTCAATGGTTAGGTTGGAAGCCGAATGGACAAAAGGAGTCCAAGAGACCTTGGGATGTGAAACCCAACGGTCACAACATGTACTATAAATGTAAATCATTTGTTAATAAAAATCGTACTCTCATGTTTGATCTTTCATATTCTTTCTACCATGTGTGTGTTTAACATGGTATCAGAGCAGGCGATCTCCTACCCTGCTCAAATATGAGCCACTTGTTTTCTATGGCCTTTCTTACATGCAAGTCCTGTACATTCATATAATTGTCAGTGCTGCTATTATGGATGTAACGTACATTCTGTTGGCATTATGATGCATGTGTTGTACTTGATGGCAACCCTCTCATAGAAGATCATCTCACTTACATATACTTAGATGAATATACAGAAGAGATATCAGATGTGACTGAATGCATGGGTTGCAGGACAACTAAAAGAAATCAGATGATAGATCTAAGTGTGACAAGTTAGCTTTGCCATCAAGTCCAAAGGGGGAGATTGTTGGCATTATGAGATAAAGTGTTCGTCCTTGATGGCAAGATGACAAATTATAGTGCAGTAGTTCAGTAGCAAAGAATTGATGATCAGATTACAAAGAATGAAGAAAGCTGAGTATACACGCAGGTTCACTATATACCAAGTCGCGTACAGAGGCAGGATATACGTAGGTTCACTATGTACCAAGTCGCGTATATACGTAGGTTCGCTATATACCAAGTCGGGTATACACGCAGGTTATACTCGCAAGTTTTCTGGGTATACAAAAATGCGTATACACGCGGGTTTGTTGATCAGAAGTCGCGTATGCGTATGCACGCACTTCCATGCACGGAAAAGCGCGTACATGTTGGAAAACTTACCTTTGGTCCGTGGCGGTTAGTCCTTGGAATTTGAACCTATGGTTTTTGGACCATGGCATCTCGACAGACGTGTTGATCCCTAGTATTGAGTTGATGGTATTGGTTTGTTATGGTTTTGGACCATGGTATTGAGCAAGGCCTAAGACTATAAAAGGAGAAGAAGATCATTAGGCAAATGTATGGAAAAAGTCTTGAATATCTAATGAAGGATGAGATCCAGTATGCAGGTTATGGGTTGCTTGATCTAAGCTAAGGAGGGATCTCACAAGTTGATGGAGAACAAGATCTAAGGATAGATCGGGATCAAATGGTTTGAAATGAACTATCTCTATATGATTGATTATGTTTATTCTAGATCTGTATACTGACGCATGAAATGATCTGAACTGGGTATAACTTAAGTTTGAAATCGCTGTAAGCCATGATTGAATATTTATAGATCTGTACGCGGGTTGGCTTTGATAAAGGCGCGTATGTACGCGAGTTTGGTTTGTCCAAGTAGCGTATGCACTTTAATGCTTGATCTTGATGATACAGTTGGTCTGAATAGTGTTGCAGAGTTCAGGGTTCTGCTCTGTGTTTCAGTGACTGCTTTTTGTTGACAGTGTTCAGGGTTTTAGTATTGGGTATTGATGTTGCTAAGTGTTTGTGAGCTTCAATGATATTGATGGGTCCAGTATGAAAATTGGATGAAACGTGGCCTTCAGATTATGTGTTGTGCTTCAGGTGTATCCAGTATGAAAATTAATGAAATGTGGTACCCGAAGAAGAGAAGATTGTAGGCCGACACCTACGTACTAGTATCTTAACTAGTACAAGAGCTAAGGGGGTGGTAGCTCCCTTCTAGTAGCAGTTGAAATCTTTGAGCATTGTAGTAGGTAGCAGCCTGCGTACTAGTAAATGGATCGGCTAGTACAAGAACTATGGGGGTTGTAGCTCTCTGCAGGTAGAAGCCTGTGTACTGGTATAAGACTGCACCAGTACAGAAATATTGTAAAATGAT
This sequence comes from Pinus taeda, assembly GCA_000404065.3. Lineage (NCBI taxonomy): Eukaryota > Viridiplantae > Streptophyta > Pinopsida > Pinales > Pinaceae > Pinus > Pinus taeda. The sequence continues at coordinate 26,035 of APFE030765287.1, forward strand.
TTTCTTATTAAGAAGAAGATTGAGATGACTTGCAGCAGGTGGTTTTCTCCCGCATTGGGTTTCCACCTTATATCATGGTGTTCATGTGTGTGCTCTTTATGTGTGATGATCTATTCTTCTTACTGTTAATAAGGTTAATAATGTTCTGATGCATTTACTGAAGATAAGCTAACTGAATCATAAGATTACTGCATGTACGCTGGTTGCTTTTAACACAGTCGCGTATATACGCGGATATCCTTAATTGAAGTAGCGTATATGAATATGAGTATGAAAATGAAAAAGTTTTACTGATTTGATAATACTGATTCACCCCCCCCTCTCAGTATTATTTCCAACACATTCCAGCAATCTGAAAATAGAAGCATGGGTATTTTAAGAGTCTGTCAACTCTGCAAAACTTGTCTGCCATTCTCAGTCTAACGCTCAGCCTATCGCTCTCCCCACCGGTTGCCATATTAGAGTCCACTGGTCGCTCTGCGCTAACCATACAAATGATGGCCCATACAATTACTGTCTCGTCTCTGTGTTAACCATCGTTTCTCCTGCGCTCTCTATTTCTCCTACCCTGTCAGAACCTTGCTATTCTAAGCCCGTAATTGTCTAAGTCACTGTATTATTCTCTTTGATGACCTGTCGGTTTCTCAGCGTTCTCGGCATATCTTATCTCTGCTTCAGAAAGAGGTTGTGACTCTTTGCAAGCTACTGTATCAAATTATTTTAAGTATTCTATCATTGAAATACCATCAGTTGTGGGTCTCAGACTTTGATAAATCCTTCACCTGCATTAGCTCCATTGCCCACTTTCATCTGGTTCTAGCGGGTAAAGGCTTCTGTCCAACGAAAGCTTATTTTTACTGGAATGCTCTCAAATCAAAATTTCCAAACTGTGACAAAAAAGGAGTACTGGAATACTTTGAAATTCACGCCATGCCGATTCGGGATATATAAGAAATTACACAGATTTTCCATCCTTTCTATGCATATATTGGGCGGTGAATTTGAATGCGAGAAGATGACGCGGGCATGGGTGCAATGGGACAGAACTTCATTCTTTTCCTTCATTTCTGCTGAAATCTCAATCCTCTAATATTTATTTCCTGCCGTGATCTCTTCTGGGATTTTAGATTTGGATAAGAAGCTTCGTGGCCACATGTGAGTTGCGTTTCAGCGAAAGCCTTCCTTTGGTGTTTGAATTTGTATAGGATTATGATTTCTGATATGTGTATTCATAGAAATCTTTAATTGCCCTATTGGGTATGTTAGAAACATTTTATATTCCCATTGGGTATGTGAGAAACCAAAACGCAGCAAATATTTGATTGATCGCTGTTGTAGAATACGTGAGTTCATAGCCATATTCTTTGAGCCGATCTTCAAGAACGGCAAAGGAAACTTCATTCTGTTTGTAGATTTGGTTGTAGTGGATGAGAAGCTTTCGAAAGGAGAAAGGAGATTGTATCGATGGTCGTCGACTCCGGTCCTTCTTCTTGCTGATTTGTTAATTGTAAACGACGGTTTGATCCCTCTAAGGATGAATTTAATGATGAACCCAGTGGAATTGGTGGGCGCTGCATGGAAGCCTTGAGATCATTGCACATTGACTGAAGATGATCACAGAAGCTACGAAGCTTGTCTACTATATCTAATAGGAGGGGATTAATTCGCTTGTTGTAACGGGGATTCAGTTGGATGATTGAAAATTTACCAGCAAGGAGATTTTAAGGTTATATGCGAATGCTCCCTGGGTTGCACTGAGGGTGAATTAAGTCCGTCTGCATTTGAGAGACACACTGGACTTGAAAATGCAAGAAAATGGAAAAATAATTTTTGGATTATCATTGGTGGTCAAAAAGTCCCATTGTCAAAGACCATGCTCTTGAAATATTAGAGTAATGGACCAAGGAACAGTAGAGGCCACCCGAAAGGTCATAACAAGCAATCTTGTCACCGTGATGAATTTGTCTGTTGTAGAAAATGCAATAAAGAACGAAGATTAAGGCTGAGATCCAAAGAGGAATGTCGCATTTATCATGATGCTTGTAGAAATCTGAGTTGGGAGTGTGTTGATCTGTGTTATGACAAAATCACTTGTGAACAGGATGAGGAGAGAGTGAGCCGCAAAGCACACAGAGGGTGCACAAATGTTGTTGCTGGAAAATCGACCTCACCATTGTGCAGTGAAATTGTTCCCTTGAATTCCTCCAGAACATTGATGCAGTTCTCAGAACGTACAGTGTGATGCACAAAGCTAAAAAAAAAAAAGCATTGGATAATCTATGTGCAAAGATGCCAAACGATCAAGAGCTGACAGAGGCATTATAATTTTGTCACCAGTTTCTAGCTGAGGCTTATCAATAAAAGAAGTCGGAACAACGAAATTCGCATCTGTATTGCTAAGCTATCAGCGATAGTGTCGAAACATAATGTTAGGTATGGTACATTGGTGTGCTTAAACAATGGCCATTTCTATGAGATGATTAAATTCATTTTCTAAACGCTGGTCCATCTACTTGTTTCTTGTACACAATGCTTGGTTTAGTCGCTCATGTCTTATGGTCCAGTGTCCTGCTTCTGCTGGTGCGTATGACCTCTGGTTAGTATGCTTTCAAGGAAGCAGTGTATGGTATGAAAGAAAAGGTTGAATGTTGAAGCTTTATTCCAACATTGTTTTTTTGAGTTATTTGAAACAAACAAGTTTTAAAATCGTAAGATATCATTTCAAAAATCCATCGCTGCAGCGCATTGTTTGCTCTTGATATTTGGATCTTGCACCACTCTTACATTTGGTGTTTGTGCCAGTGTTTCTGTAACATTCAAATACATCTTATTTTTAAGAAAGTTAGCAATTCTTTATTTGGTTTTGAGAGTACATTTGGATTCAAGAATTTAAACCTTTGGAAAATGGCTAGATTTGATGATGTATTAGAATTACTGAATACACTAATACATTCCACTATTGGTGGGATCATAAATGTCAGCAAAGACACTCTCTATGACATTCAGACCTGCCTGCATAATGCACAGGAAAAGATCGATTTTTTGCAGCTTGAATCACAGCTACAGCAAGAAGAGCTACATCAAAATAGGCATCATTCTGAACCTGTTTCTGTTCAGAACATTGAGACAGCAACCCATCAGCAGCAAGTCAATATTGTTACAGTACCCGACAAAGTAGCAAGGTTACATGTAGATGCAGAGGTTCAGCTTGCACTTCCCAAGCCCATCATCAGACCTTGGGAAGAGCTTGTCCACAACAAGCACAGAACTGGTCTTGGATATGACAAGGACTTGTCCTTTCATATTCCAGACTACTCAAAGCCCATTCAGTTTCTGAGTGTTGGATTCATTCATGACAGTTCACCTGCTCCTCATGACAGTTCAACTTCAGCTGTTCCGGACTCTGCCCCTCTTCCACAACAACAACAACAACAGATTGTGAAATGCCAACACTGTGACCGAGTTGGCCATTTGAAAAATCATTGTTTTGATCTTCATCCATGTAAGCACTGTCATAAAATCACCCATTCTTCACACAGATGCTTCAGAAATAAACATCCTGCAAGAACAAGATTCATCTTGGATGGATCTCTTCTTGGCAATGGGCATCAACAGCTAAGAAGATATTCCAAACACATGTCAGAACTTGTTCCAGAGTATTGAATAGTCTTGCAGTTGAGTTTTCTCCATCATCTCACCTTGTATCTGACAGGGGGAAATGATGGTCATCTACAAGCTTCAAAGCCACATCAAGCGAGCCTGAGCCACAACCTGCCACACCAGTTTCAGAGTTGTAGGCAATCTGCCTTCAGTAGGCAATCTGGAACACTTCCTCTAGCAAGACTTCAGCTTCTTGCCAGTTTTGGAAGAGTTCCAGGAATTACATAAGCATTCCAGAGTTGTTGGTCATCCTTAAATCATCACAGGTTGAGACTTCCCTTTTCAGGTTTAAGTTTTACCTTTTATGCGGGGTGAGACCTCCCTTTTATGGTTGAAGGTTTCCCTCTTTAAACAATAGGATCACTTCCTCTAGCAGAAGACTTCAGCTTCTTGCCAGTTTTGGAAGAGTTCCGGGAACTGCACTAAGCGTTCCAGTGTTGGTGGTCATCCTTAAACCACTGCCTTTTTATACCAACATTTCATAGAGCACATTCAGCCTAGTGTTGCCATGCATTATTGCACATTTTGTATTACAACTCTTTTCTTGGACTCATACATAACCCTTCGGATTAAGGGGGGGAATGTTGGACACCTAATCCTAAAGGGTTAGCGTGGAAGCCGAATGGACAAGCAGTCCAAGGGACCTTGGGATGTGAATCCCAACGGTCACCATATTGTACTATAAATGTACATCTTTTGTGAATAAAAATAGCATTGCAAGCTTTATCTTTCCTATCTGTTTTTCGTTAACCATGTGTGTTTAACAGTACTACCAAGAAATGAGAAATCATAGAAAAATCCTCCTCTTCATCTTCCAATCTTGTAGTGAGTTCATCCACCTCTACTTTATTGGCAATAAGGGCAACCTACTTTCCTTTTCTTTTCTCATCATCTCCCTTCTTCTTCTTCAAACATCTGAACAAAAAATGACCCATCTCGCCACAGTTGAAACACTTGACTTTACTCAAGTCCTTCTTGTGCTTACCCTTCATTCATGATGCAAGTTCCACGTCATCATCTGAAGCTTTCTACTTCGGCTGAAGATCCGTGTCTCGCAACTCTTCTTGAATGAAGTCATCCCACAGCCTATCCCAGTCTGGTAGATTCTCCCTGGAAATGATTCCTTTGATGAAGGGCTTCCATTCCTCGATGAACCCTTTTAAGGAAATCCTTATCATATCTCCATCTGAGACAGTCACATCAATGTCGGCAAGCTCATCTTTGACATGAGACAATCTTGTCAGATACGAGGTCACGCTTTCACCCTTAAACATCTTGGTGGAATTCAACTTATCCTCCAATACCAATACCTGGTTCTCATTCTTATTCTAGAACAAATTCTGAAGAGACACCGACACCTCATGTGCAATGTTCTTCCTAGACACATGAGGTATTAGGGCATCCCTCACACCATCAAGGATGATCAATCTCACCCTCACTTCCAAATCTTCCCATATTTCCAGCTCCTTAGGGTCAGTTGCCTTCTTGATCTCTTTCTCAGCAAAATCCCAGATCATGTTGACCTACAATATCAACTTAATCCTTTCCTTCCATGGACTATAATTGGACAACCCCTCCAACCTATTCTCATAGCAAATACATGCCTACAAATTCGACATTGTAGTGAACCCTTCGCTTACAATGTGACCAACTCCCTCTCACACTATACTTCGTTGCGCATAACTCTGATTTAATTACTTCCAAAGTAGCTCAAGCATGCTCTGATACCATGTTGAATTTCCACAACCTTAGGTCCAGGTTAGAGTGTTAAAACCACTAACGCTACCAAACCAGGAATCTCAACCATAAACTACTTTTCACAGTCGAAATATAAAGTAGTAAATCACATATTCACAATATACACATTTTTAAACAAAATTGTACAATATGTACAGTCCCAATATTCATTATATTAAACCAAATTCTAAATAATACAATAGCCTATGGTATACAAGATACAATGACAAACATCATTGCAACTTCTATGTCGTATCTTGTCTTGTCGGTCCTTCGCTCTTGTTTTGCTCACTAGTAGTTCCTTAGTCCATCAAGTCATCTACACACCGAGACTCCAAGAGGGTTGCCTCCTATCACTACTACAATCCATGTCTGCTACAATGAACACGGGCTCATCAAACTTCTCTCTAGGCTGGCCAATACCTGAGCTCCAATTGACCAATCTAGCAATCACTTTTGTCCATCAAAGTGATGCACATTAGGCTCCAAACTTCACCCAATCACGCAACATCCAACATCCTTCTTGCATGTTCCTCTAGGGCTAATTTGGGCTATCAAGACATTTCCATCAAACAAACCAATGATGTCCAAATATTCACTACAAAATCTTCTCCTAGGATAGAATTTTGAGCATCACAAAAATCCCTCCAAATGGCTCTCGAAGGCTTCTAAAAAATATGTCCATACTAGGACACAATCCCCAACATCAAATCAACAAAAATATTCATCAATCCATACATTTTTTGAGGTTTGTTTACTTTTTTTAGTTCTGATCCTGGTTAGGGCACTTATCACTAGGTAACAACCCTACCAAACTTGCCAAAACAATCTTCTATTAAATGTGGCCTCCCTCCCACTCTTTTCTGCCCAAAACACTTAAAGATAGGGCTTAAACCAACCCTCAAACAAGCCCATGACACCTCCCTATACCTTCTGCAACTGACTGTGCTTACAAACACATCCTCATCCTTCTTGTATAGAGTAGTTCAGGCATGCGGCCTACCCAGAAATTACAGCTAGGGCCGCAGCCTAGTAAGGAGGGAAAAACCCACACAAACTGCACTTAAAACAGTCCTCAAGCTCACTCTGAAATGCGTCCTCCTTCTACAATTATTTTAGAACTGCAATGAAGAAGAAAATTTTCCAAAACAACCCTAATCCTCTCACACCTTGTCCTCCTTGTTATGCGACCAGTTCAAAGATGAATTGATGATGGCTTGATTCTCTTGGATGAGTGGAATGACACTCCAATCACCTCTTATTTATACGCATAATAAGGGCTTCCAAAATGTCATGTTTGAAGCAACACATCCATTGGGTTCTTCAAGTTGACCTACTTGACACCTAACAATAATTATGTTAACTTCAAAAACATCTCTCTAACACCAACTTGGATTTAGATGATTTTCGATGCATTGGAATCGTCTTTCCAAGAACTATCATCCTCATCCATCACATGCTTTGAATCCATCATGGTTTTGCCCCAAAAATACGATGGGTGCCAAAACCCCACACTTGGTTTCCACCCCACACGCTGCCCTGGTGGCACTTTTTCCTCCAAACCCTAAACCCTAGGTCTTGGAGTACCTCCCAAGCTACACAATTCAATAATACCTTCAGACAAAGCTATTCGAGAGATCATGTCTTTAGAGGAGAAACCTTGGGAAATCTCTCACCATCGCACTTCGATATCTAATTCAGACGCGACCTCTATGAAAATCCTGTCTTTTGAGCCACCTGAGGTTGTTCCCTCGATTTACACGATTGCCCAAAATTTGGATTCGGAAGGGAACATGGCAAAGCTTTCAAAGACAATTCTCATCTATATCTCAGTTAAAACAGGTATTGTGGAAAACATATAGATTGGAGCTGATTGCAATCCTAAGGAAATTGCAAGCTTCACCTACCTTTTAAAGGAATTCTGCGATGTATTTACTTAGACTTCTGAGGAAATGCCCATCATATATCCATCTATCATCGACCATGAGATTAAGGTCGATGTCAATGTGAGGATTGTCCACCAAAGACTCTGACCAGTCCACCCCTCAAAACTGCAACCATCAAGGCTAAGGTGGGAAAATTATTACGTGTTGGTTCTATCTACCCTGTTCCCTTGACAGAATGGTTTTCCAATATGGTTCCTGTAAATAGAAAACATGGTACCATCCATGTCTGTGTCGAATAACGAGATTTGAATGCTGCATATCCCGAAGATAATTATCTAACCCCGTTCATTGATTATATAATCAATGATTGTGTTGATTGTAAATCCTTCCCCTTTATGGATGGCTTCTTAGGCTATAACCAGATTTCCATAAAACCTATGTACTGGCAAAAAAACGTCTTCAATTTTCCTTGGGCATATTTGCGCATCAGAAGCTCCCATTTAGTCTAAAGAATCCAGGTGAAACCATTCAAAGGGCCATTGACTATGCATTTCATGATATCATACACATTGTTCAAGCTTAGTTGGATGACCTTCTAGCTCACTCCAAGAAGCAAACCCAACACCTAGTTCATCTTAGAGCATTTTTTCTTAGGTGCAGGTTCTATAACATCTGTCTAAATCTGCATAAGTGCATATTATTTTTCGAGTATAGACACCTACTTGGTTTCATTATCTGTAAACATGGGATAAGGGTTGATCCCAATAAGATAAAGGAAATTTCTCAATTTCTCATGCCACAATCCATCTTACAACTCTAAATTCTGCAAGGGAAGGAAAACTTCTTACAATGATTCATCATGAATTACGCCAAACTAATGAAAGTTTTATGTGCCTGCTAAATAAAGGAGTACCATACTTGTGGGATGATCAAGCCCAACAATCATTTGATGCCTTGAAAGAGGCATTCATATCTTCCCCACTCCTTAGTCCTCCTGAATATTCATGCAAATTTCTCTTATACCTGGCAGCCTCACCATCCTCCATTGGTATGGTGTTGGTCCAAAACCATGATGACCTCTATGAGCATGTGATCTATTATCTCTTGATAGGCTTGGCTGGGCCTGAACTCTAATATTCATGTGGAAAATATATCCTTGGCAATTGTCTTTGTTTCCATTCGCTTTCGACATTACATACTGTTGCGACAAACTATTGTCATCCCCTTGGAAAACCCCATGAGACACATACTGTCTCGTCAAGTCATCATAGGAAAATATTCCAAATGGATTGTTATCCTCCAACAATTTGATTTGGTTTTCTCCACTGTCAGGGCTAAAAAATCCTTAGTCTTTGCGAAATTATTGTCATACCTTCCCATAGTCTATCCAAATGAGGTATCCCATGATCCTCTTCCAAATATATCTTTTTAATTGGTTGCCTCAACTGATCCTTGGTATGGAGACATTATTGTCTACCTTCAAATGCAATGGTTCTATGCAGATCTCTTGTTAGATGACCTTCATCACATGCACCACCAAGCCAGGCACTATTTAATGTTGAACAATACTTTACATCGTTGTGGCACTGATACAGTTCTTCGAAGTTGTCTCACTCATGCCAAGGCGGAACAAATTCTAAAAGAATTCCATGATGGGGCATGTGGCAGTCATCTTTCTAGCATGGCTACTGCCCAGAAAATTATGCACATAGGATACTACTAGCCAACCTTGTTTAAAGACTGTATTACTATAGTCTAGCAGTGTCATCCTTGTCAAATATTTAGGAAGAAAATGAGTGCACCCCAGACCACCTTCACCCGGTTATCTTTGTCGACCCCTTTTCTAAATGGGGCATTGAATTCATCACCTACAACCCTACTTCCTCTGATGGAAACAATTTCGTTATTTTCGATGTAGACTACTTTACAAAATGGGCGAATTCCATTCCCACTTTTCAGGTTGATGGATAAACTGCTACATTATTCATGTTCAATCTAGTAATATGTTGTTTCGGTGTGCCCCACACAATTGTTACGAAACATGGTTCCCACTTTTAGAAACATACGATGTCTAACTTAACATCATTGCTAGGTTTTAGGCAAGAACATTCTTCCTCCTACTACCCACAAGCTAATGGCCAAGTGGAAATCGTCAATGGAATCATGAAAACAATGATTTTTTGGTTTTTAGGCAATCATAAAACCCATTGGCACCGAATTTTATATCTTTCTCTTTGGGCATATCGAATGTCATTCAAACCTGCTACAGGATTTACACCATTTAAACTTGCTTACGGTTTGGAAGCAATTCTTCCTATTGAGTGCCATATTCCCTCCCTAAAATTAGTTGTTGAACTTGTGCCCGACACCACGGCTAAAGAAGAGTGCTTTCTATCCCTCTCTCAACTAGATGAGACTCGTCAAGATGCCATACTAGCTCTCAACACCCATAAGCATCGAATCAAAGCCCAATATGACAAAAATATCAATCCTCGTTCTGACCAAGAAGGTGACCTTGTTTTACTTTATGATAAAAAACATGATGTCCTGGGGGTAGGTATGCTTCAACCATTATGGTTCGTTCCATACATTGTTAATAATATCCTTTTAAAATGTGCCTATGAACTTTAGGACTGTGATGGAATTCCACTCCTGGAGCCTTTTAATGGGCTTTATCTAAAATTGCATGTGTAGTGTTCCACTGGGAATTTGCTTTGTAATTTTATGTATTTATAAGTTTTGATACTTTTGGTTTTTCTGGAGTTTTTGGGATTTTTATGGGTATTTTTCTCATACACGTCTCTCATTTCTTAGACTTCTTCGTCATCTTTACCATACGTCGGATAGGCAGATGGTGCTAGTCATTGCACAAGACACATTGCATCAGCTTCTTGGCTCCTTTAGATACCTGAGTCAAAATTAATTACTTCTAGGGGAGTTTTTCTTAGTACTGCCAACAACAATATTGTTGAGTATAGGTCCGTGATCATGAAACTCCTTCCTGAAGCCTGATCTTAGGACATCTCCAATCTGGTCTCCAAGTTAGACTCTCAGCTAGTCATTATGAAATTGACTAATCACTATCACATTCGCAATCCAATCTTGTTATGTTACTATTTAAAGGTACAACTCTTGGAGCATCAATTTGGTTTTGTTACATATGAACACATTCCTATAGAATCTGATGCATTGGAAAATTATGTATTGGATTGGCATCTATCCCATTCTTTATAGTTACATATATGAATGTAAGGTTTTTCACAGTTAAAAGTTTACATAAAATCAAAAGAAACATATACCCCATGAATCACCAATATATATGTATATATATGTATATATATATGTATATATATAGGTATAATATATATATATTAGGTATATATATGTATATATTTGATTTATATATGTATATATATACATATTATGTATATATATATCAGTATATTCTATATATGATATATATATATATTATATAATGTTATATATATTATATATTATATAGATATATTATATATATATATATATATAAATTGATATATATATATTATTATATATATATATATATATATATATATTATATATATATATATATATATATATATATATATATATATATATTATATATATATATATCTATTGTCCAATTTTATTTTTTACCTCAAAATTTCCCAAAACTTGGGTGCTTTAAGTACAAAATGGTTCTACTAAGACTTGTTATCACACCCGCATGCTATACCCTACTCCTGTTGAGCCTGCTGCTTATGATAACTAATGACAACTCTAGCTAGCCTCCTAAGAGGAACCAAAAACTGCTTTGGCACACCCACTATGTGTCGCTGCATATAAGCTAGTATCTCCCTCATGGGAAGAGGTGACACACCAATGCTAAACCTTTCAAGATTCCTAGAAACCTCGTGGAGACTTTGTGTGTCATCTCCTTCTTTGGCTCCTATTGCACCTACTATTGCTCTAGCCCTAGGTAGTTGATCATTGTGTCTAGCATAGTGGGGCATGCCTGTAGGACACACCAGTGCCACATCTCTGTCAAGAAAATGCTTCATTTCAAATACTTTTTCACCCATAGTAAAAAAACATTACATAAACTTCAAAAGTCAAAAGATACTTTTTGGTATTTTAATCAATCCTCTTACCTTGTGGCCACCACTAAGTTCTAGGTGGCAATATCAATTCTGAATCCCCTATGTAATCCATTCCTGCATAGGCATAATCATCAACCATCAGGATCTGGCCACTAAGCCACTCGAATAAGTCATCCTTGAAGAAGTTTCTAATTAGTCCCCCTCTAGTATGAGGTGCTAGGAAGCCCATCATTCCTATCTCGGCTCCCTGAGACTGACTATGCCCAGACTCATTCGCGGCCTAAATCATGATCACTCTCTTGATGATAAAGGACATGATCAAGGTACCATACCAAACTCCTTAGGCCTGAGTCTTACAAGTTTTCAACTCTACTTTCACCTGGGGGAGGAATCCCTCACACTGGTTTAATCAATGTGGTTGTATGCAGTCTATTGCTGGTAGCAACTGAGCCTTTGTAGCTACTTGTTGGCTCTTGGACCCTGACGTGTACGATCATCCCTAGAAGGGCCCTCATCGACCTAGTTCTGATCTACTCAATGGGAACCCTGTTGCTCACTAGCCCACTGCTTGGCCTGTAGTATGTCTAGACCAATTCCACGATGGTTCTTGGATCCACTCTCCCTCCTCTCACGTTTACTTGTGCACCTTTGTACGATAAACCAGTGAGGAAATAAATGTCATCTCTTTTGATCGAGAGTTAATGGTCCCTGATCTTGAACACACCTTGTCATTCATCCCATTGTTCGATAATCTAATTAAGGAGATCCTCCTAACTCTTTATCAGGTCAAGTGTGGCATATTTCAATAGCCCACATCTTCACAAAGTTGTTAAGCAAGCTAGATCATTTAGCATTTGTATTTCACTGAAATCATGAGCTCTTTCCCTCCATAGAATCATGTTTCTTTCTTAATTCCTGCACAAAAACACCCTTAAATAAATCTTTTGCTAGCTAAAAACACTAGGAATGAAAGAAAAATGGTTTTTCCTTGAATTTGGCCAATTAACGTGTCCCTTCAGAGCCCACGGGGCATGCTAATTCCCATCCCTTTCACAGGAAGGGTTTTTAACCATACCCCTAGCCTGGGCAACCACGTTAGCTGGCCAATCCACCTAGGGCTTGCCCAATTGTGATGAGAAGAATAAGAAGAAGAACTGCCACTAGAGGATAAATATGGCAGTTCAAGAGGCTCTCCTCTTCCACCTTCATGACTTATCGGCACATGGTCATCTGGCTCTCCCTTCTCATGCTTGATTGTCTTCCCATACTCTACAAAAACTTGTCAACTTTCTCTGCCATGGTGAAGAAGATCTTGCAATATTTTTTCTCTTCCTCCATGTTGCATCTTTGTGGTGCACACCCCACTTCAGGATCAAAGGATTTAAGTTTTCCTTCTCTTCTTTGGAGCTTGTTCCTGGTTAGCATTCACTCATGCAACTCGCATCAAGAATACCTTATCTAATACCAAACTTGTTCCAGATATTTTAAATTCAAGGATGCATACGTAATTGCATATAAAAGAGAATATTAACCAAGTAACTTACGACGTTAATCATAAAGCAACCATGAGATCAAAGGCACACAAATGATTTGATTATGGAGTTCACCCAATGTGGCCTACATCTTTCGGCCCTGTCTCAAAGTGGGAAGGCCTTCTTTCAATATATGGCAGCAAAGAAATTAATTACAATAAAGTTTACAAAAAATGTTCGTTATACCTCCAATTCTAATGATGGCCTAAGATGGAGACCTCTGCTAGAGAAACAGACCGCACAATTGGATTCCTGATGCAAAAAAGTGTAAAAGTTAACTATAAACTTGTCAGGTTATGACACTTCCACCTCTGTCCCTCTAAATTAAAATTTTCAGCATCTAGCAAATTCTCTTGCTCATGGTTGCGACCCTCCTGGCCACTAATGGATCCACTAGTCCACCCTCTGCTGGTATGGTCGAATGCATTTGTTGAGGGTTTAAGTAGCGTTAGTAAGTGGAGCCACCAATGTGGGGTTGTTGACCCATTGTTGGCGGTGGCACATAGCACAGGCATAGTTCAAGTTTCGAATCCCATCACATAACATGTTTTTGGCATATCGTTCAATGGTTAAGTTTTGAATGTTCGACAATTGCATTTTAATGCCGCGGTTTTTATGTATATGAAGAGGTCGCCCAATTGATGAGTCAGCCCCAATGGGTAGGGTAGGTAATTAATAATCGTTGATTTGATTGGTGGTTGGGTAGGTCTGCCGACGGTGGCCCACTTGGTTTATTTTAATATGTTTGATTAAATATCGTTGGGGGGTGGCATGGGTAGCGGGGGTGGGAGTAGGCCACCCATTTTTTTTTTTTTATATGGGCAATAGTTAAAATTTCTAATCCCTTTTCTAAGGGTTACTAGAAGAATTAACTAGGCAACAAATTCACCTTTTCTGATTTTCCTTTTCCATGTGCGAACCCTTTTCCAATTTTGTTCCTCGATAGTGACTCCTAGTTGGAAAAGTTTGTCTAGAACTTTGATCAGTGATAAATTGCACAAACGAACTTGGATTTTAGTGTCATTCAGCCCATTGGAATCATGGCGATGAGAAGTACACTCTAGTCCTAGTTTCACTTCGATTTAATGACTTTTATTGTTGAGCTATTTTCAAGGCCACTTCTGTTTCTTGATCCACCCGAATCATAAAAGTCTCCTACATCTCGTCCAGCTCCCTCCTGTTAGTGTCAGTCTTTGCAGCCTTCCTCCAGTGATCAAACGTGCTCTTACAAAGTGATTTTAAGGTGTCAAGGTAAAATTTTGTCATTTCAATAAGTCTTCAAGCAAAATTTGGTCACTAGGCATTAGCTCTAGGGTTTGTTTTCATTCTTTTCAAAATTGTCCAAATGTTGGTCCATGTCACCATTCAGCTAAGTGTACCATTATTCAGAGGGTTTTCATCATCATGTCAAGTTCCATTGGGACATTTTACAGCTTGTTCATGCTTCAGTTGTGCCTAGGTAAGGTCCATTTCCCTCTCCTAGGGTTTTGGAGGTAATTTCTCTTGAATGGTCAAATCATTAGCAAAACTTGTATCCTAATGTTTATACACTTTCCCCTATCATTAATGTACATTATTAAACACTTCCCATCACTGAGATCCCCCAAATTCCTATTTTTGCACAAACCCTAGTTTCTTGCCACAACTTGGCAATTTTCTAGGCTAGGCCTGTGTTTTGCCCTTTTGGACCCCTTACCCTCACTCGATCTTTGCAATTCCACTTTCCCCTACTTCCTAACATCCCTCCCTACTTCCAAAAATTTTCCCAAGAATTTAGAAGCCCATTATCCCCTTCATTTCGCTTCATTTCGACAAAATCCCTTGTTTCACACATCTGGATAAGTTTCACTCAAAAGATGTTCCAGAGCAATCAAAGATGAATTTTGAAAAACTGAGAGAGGTTTTTTTCCAAAACTGGCCAAGGAAGAAAAACCCCCTTCACTTTTTACACAGGTGTCATGGTTTTAGAGAAATTTCAAAAATACAATTTCCTCGGGAGAATTGATGCACCTCTGAAGTGACCTTGGGAAAATCAAGTTTTCTACTAGCTTGGTTGGCCAAATGACTTTCTTGATAAGTCAAATGATAAGTAGACACAAATATATTTCTAATGAGCTATCATGAGCTTAATTTGGAGACGCGAAAGCCTTTCAAAAGTTGACTGCAACAACACTCTACCTTGAGGCAGCCTCATTTGGCACATTTTTACCAGTCTTGGGAGATTTGATTTTTGACAAAGCAAATGAACTCCAAATTGAAAAATTCCAGTTGGGTTGGAAACTAGACTCAAAGAGCTTTCCAAAAAGCTATCCTGTGCCCAATTTTGACACCGTGAAGGCCTCCAAAATCCTCCTGAAAAATGCACTATGTAGCGCGCGACGCATTGGGTGCGTGCAGCGCACTGGGCTCCATTGGCCAGTGTAAATTTGCATGCGCGCGGCGCATTGGGAGTGCGCGACGCATTGGGCCAGAACTTAGAATTTTTGCCACTTCTCTTCAAAGTTCAAATTCTCTCAGTCTCCTTTGCCCCATGTAAGTTTAAATCATCTTGCTATTATCTTTGGTCAGTGTTTGGAGTTGTTTGAAGATCGATTGTAAGAGTATGAATGTTGAAAAACACAAACCCTACTCTCTTGTAAAGAAATGCCTCTTTAGGGTTTGAATTTGAAGTTTTAGAATTTGACTTTGGTGCCAAAACATTCCATATCTCCCTATTTGCCACAGTTCCTCCCACATTTGGCATTTGAAACAAAAGCACCAAATCCTCATTCTTCATCTCATTCAAGCCAACACAGATTTTGCAACATCATGGAGGCGGACATCAATACATTATATGACCAAGATAGAGATTGCACCACTGAACTGCATACACCAAGAGGACACTAAAGCGTCGTGAAACACCTGATCCACTCCGGATTTTGGCCGAGGATTCGTTGGCTGGGCATGATACATGATGGAGGATCTTCGTTCTGAATTTGAGCGAATTCGGAGAAATTTTTGTCATTTTGAAAAATTTTGGCCTAAAAACAGGTTTTCCAGCTCAACACGTAGCACGTCAACGCGCGCGCTTATGATTGGGACACTTGCTGGAGGAAAACTTTATAGTTTTAGATTTTTCATGGTAAGTTATGCATGCTCTAGTATGGCCAAGGCATTTCATCAAGTTCTGGATGATCAAAAGGGCCAAAAACACCATGAAAATCACCTTTCTGCCACCTTTTGCTTCAGCAGGAAGTACTTCTGGGAGAATGACATTTTGAAGGGGCAAATGAGCTCCAAATTGGGAAATTCCACTTGGGCTGGATAACAGACATCCAGGGCTTTCCAACTAGCTATTGTGAGTTTGATTTTGATGTCGGGAAGTGCCCCAAAAGTAGGTTTAAAGGAGCATGACGCATAGAGCTCAGGCGCGCGGCGCATAGAGATTTTTGGTCAAATTTTCATCTTCCTGCTCAGGAATTTGGCCAATTTTCACCAGTTTCACCTTATGATGTAATATGTGACTTATCTTGATGTAATTTAATGTGTATGATGTAACTTTGGCACTTATTTACCTATTCTATATGATTCATTTACAAAATAGCAAAAATTTAATGTAATGAATCAGTTTCCCTTCTTTTAGAGATAGGTTGTTTGGATGCCTAGTTTTCAGCTCTATGTTTGGAATTAGTTCAAACTGCTCCTAAAGGAGGAGCTCGACCCCTAGAGGTGTGGGAAGGGGTTAGGATGGTCTATATGATGTAATTTCTCAATCATTTTCAGAGGTTGGAGAGGTTGGACTTTTGGGAAAAGCCTAGACTATATATTGTACATTGTATCTCTGCAATTTTGGCAAAGGAAAGACTAGGGTTTAGCAGCATTGTTTGGGATTCATGTGGCTTTATGTGTTGATGGTGTGCTTCTTTCAGTATCTGTAAGTTGTTATGTGTATCATTTTCCTTCTCTCATCTTCTGCAATTGAACAAATGAAGTGTTAAGGTAGAATCCATAATTTGTTATGCTCTGCCTTTAAGTTTGTTTGATTTTCCATGTTTTCATCTGTTTAAGGAGAATCCTTGAAAGCTTCTTGCTCTCCTTAGCTCCTCGCCAGTCTGATCTATTCATCTCTTTCACTTTTAAAGCATCAAGACAATCACCTTCCTTGCCCCAATCGGACCTCTGCAAAAACTGTGTGTCATCCCTGCACCCAAAATTGCCTTTCCCTTAGATTCAAACAAAAACCCCAAAAAATCAATTTCAAACTCCTTGTACTTCATACCTAGCCTAAAATTAATTACCAATTTAGTCATCTCTAGCCTCATCGATTACCTTTTGCCAAGATTGACCCGGAGAGAGCCCTCTCCTGTCCTCGTAGGGCTAGCTACGAGGCTGAGCGTGGTTTGATGTAGCCTTGAGTTTTACCTTATTTCAGCCTAAGGTAGATTTGAGCGCTAACACCTCCAACATGCCTGTCCATGGTAAATACACTCAAAAAACACTATTTTCATGCACATGAACCACATTAAGCCATAATGTATGACAAACATCTTCTAGTCTCCCTATTAAGCACATTATAGTAAAAATGATGTTAATAGATGTGAGGAAAGAGGAAATGATGGGTACCATGGGTACCATCATCACCCCCTTGTTGAAGGTTATTCTCACCCTCTAAGCAACTTAATCACTGATTTGTAACTCATGCATAGCTCTTGTGACCTCTCTGGCATCCAAAGACACCTCAAATGGTGTGCCTTCTTATGGATAAAAACTTCCATTTACCTTTATTTCTTCCCACTACCTTTGTTCCTCTTTTTGATATATTCTATCCTATAATCCTAATAACAAGGTAGGACTAATATTTAACCCTATCCAATTGATATTCCATCGCTAAACAATTCTCTTGTAGAATGGGGTTCTTTCTAGGGCATTCCTCAACCTTTCAGGGGAGTGGTATTCCCTTGTTTGTATACTATGGGGAAGAACACACCATTTCCTTTGGCTGGTCTACAAACTCTCAGTCCCTAATAGCTTAAATGTGTATTGAAAATTAAGGATGAATTTCTCTTGTTCTTCTACGTAGCAAGGTGCTAATTAGGGCATGGGACTTGTTAATTCTATTGTGATATATAGGAGGTCACTTTCTTCCTTGGTCATAGCCTTCTTCACTTCCTTAACCCTTGTTTCGTCATGGAAAATCAAAGAGGCTAGGGCCATTATTTGTTCATCTCTCAACCTTGACTTAGGGTCCTAAAAGTTCATGTAGGCGAGGATCATATTGTGCATGTAGAATTCAATTAATTTGGCTTGATCCTCAATGTTGAATTTTTTGCAGAAATTAATGAACTTCCTATATTATTGAAATGGGAGAGAGCCATATTGTGCCAAGGTCCTAATTTGAAATTACATCCATTTTTCTTTGAGGAACACAAAATATTATTTGGATGGCTACCTACACTGGATGGCCTCAATGGCCAAACTTTCCATGGTGAAAATTTGTGCTTCCCTCTCCTATAGTTGTTCCCTTAACCTCTGATCTTGTAATTGCAGTTGATCCCTCACTGTTGGAGAAAATATCGACACGATCATGAGTTTTATGATTCTTCTATTGAAAATAGAAACAAGAAATGCTAAATATAGAATTTCTAAAAATAGCATTGTTATTAATAGCATTTCGGGATACATTCCAATTTTAGTTAGTCCCTAAACTAAAAATTGAGACTTAAAATTTGAACTTGTTCTTGGCAGCTATTTAAAAAATAATTAATTAATTCATCTTGATTTAATTAGTTGGAGAAAATCAAACATGAAGTCTATGTGAAGACATGCAATAGTTTCCCCTTTGATTGAGGAAGTTATCCCTTGATTAAGGAGATCAGGATGATTTGTACATTGAGTTGTAATTAGTTACCTTAGTTAACTAAGTTAAGTCTAGTTAGATTAGTTCCAATAGTTTGTGTAACTGATTGTGAGTTCAGTTAGTTAATGCATGCATGCATGTAACTACTGCACTTCATATAATTGAATATTCTCTCGTAAATAACTCATGCATGTCAGTTCAGTCAAAGACCCATTTGAGGTCAGATGATGGGACAGTGTACTATCAGTTGCAGGAATATTCCATTGAGGATATCTCTTGCATGCAGAAGGAATTCATTCCTTGGAGATTGCGCGGTTACTTCTAAGTTTGGTGAGTTGTGTGAGAGGTGAATTCACACAGGTGGCAACTAGAGGACCCAGGAGAAACTGCAAAAGGAAATAGGAGGCTTGAAGGACTAGAGGAAGGCATATGTTGTGTCTATTCATTCTATGAGCAACATTGAGGGATTGTACTGAGAGTTGGATAGCTTGTGAGCTAAAGCTTTGTGTAATCCAGACATTTTTTTACTTGTATGATAATACAGAGATCGAGGTTTTTAGCTGAGGCTTTCCCAGAGTGTTCTTCTATGTTCATGTGTGATTAATTTCTCATTTTTTGTTATGTGTGTTCTTATTGATCTAGCTCAAAATCGATTAAGCTTCCGCAAGTTTGTTTGTAGAAGTAGATCAAGTATTTTGCTTTAGTCTATTGCATAATCTGGTGATCTACAATGGGAAATTCTACATCTTCTTCACATGCTTAACGACCTCTAGAATTTCTTTTGATTTTAGCCACAAAACATTTCTTTTGTGCTCCACGTAGGGCCAAGTTGCATCATTTTTATATTCATATTCAGCCCCGGAGAATAAAATCCATACCCACCTTGGTCCGTGCTCTTATTCAAACTCCCGTTAGTGTATGTGATGTTCTCCTTACCTTTAATATCGCACTCACAACCACTACTACAATTCTGGCTCCCATGCCTCTTTAGGTCTTTTCCCTTACAAATATTAAGTCCTTTATAGGAAATATTTCGGCATAAGAAATATTTTCGGTGTAAGTCCTTTATAAGAAATATTAAGTCCTCCTGTTTCTCTTTAATGCTACTGTTATTATTCTTATTTCCCCTCTCCTTGTCGCACTCCAATACTTTATCTGTAGTGCGATGCCATGAATATTATTATTGCCCAAATGACATGCCTTTTTATGAATGTTCACATGTCCTGCAAACTAATTATCATTTCATCTAGCAATACCAAAATGAAATAAAATATAAGCCCAGACCATTACTAAATGAATATTGATTGATATGAACCCAAAGCAATGAGTGAAAAACCTCGTTAATAAAGGTTT
The DNA here is from genome assembly GCA_000404065.3 of Pinus taeda. Classification (NCBI taxonomy): domain Eukaryota; kingdom Viridiplantae; phylum Streptophyta; class Pinopsida; order Pinales; family Pinaceae; genus Pinus; species Pinus taeda. Next base: position 46,139 of record APFE030765287.1, read on the forward strand.
ATATATACTGGTAAAAAATCAATCCACAATAAAGTTCACTGGCAAACAAATTCGAAGCAGTGCCTCTCAAAATAGAAAGCATAATTCTAAAGAGTCTTGGATGTAGATGCATAGAGGGATTCCCACATAGCTGCAACACGTTTTTAAATTATTTTCCAGTGGCTAGCGTCACACCACTATTCTTAGTTTTAGCTTTAAAAAAACATAAAAATACATATACTTGCAAACAAAGAAAAACACAAAAAGCTATATACATGTAGAGATGAATTAATGTTTCCTACAGATTAATGTGCATATGTCCTACTTCCTGATTTCAAAACAAGGTTGGTATCTTCTTGCACCTTTGCTTAAATACACACCTAATCCATGTTCAGTTTGGATCTTCTCACACATCCTTTCCTATTTAAAGGGGTTTTCCTGTACCCCTAACATGATAATGAATGAAATTCAGCCTATATGGAATTCCTATTTGAATATTTATGCAGTCTAACTTTTTTGATGCATCTCAATGCTTTCAAATTCAAATAGGATCATTAATTTCTTTATATTTCATTTCTTTTCCCTACCATTAGATCCTCATTCTTTTAGCTATGTGCCAATTTCTTAGGGCATAAGGTTTGGGATTAAGGTCTGTTGGGATAGTCGTGGCATGTTTTCTATCATTTTGTTGCATCAGAATTTCTTTTTGAAACACACCCTCAGGGGCTACAATGCATAGAGTGGCCTTCTTTGGAAGAAGGTTTGGTTCTAAGGGATGAGTCTTATGCTAAATTTTATGGGGGAAAACCATGCCAAGATTGGAAATGTGGTAGATTTCCACCCCACCAGTGAAATGACATGCCATTGAAATGGAAAAGTATTTGTTACTTGTATCTTTTCCTCTATTTCTAGATCTCAACAAGTGTTCATTAAAACAACTACAATATTGGTTTTCTTTTGTAGCCCTTTGGATTTCCAAGGTTCATTTGAGGTTTCACAGATCGTTGTTTCCACCCATACAACGTTGAATTATTAAATTTTTACTTAGTAGTTGATTTCTTTAGGTTTACCTCTTTATTCTAACATATTATGATTTATAATGGATCATGTCACATCCTAATTATGCACATTCTAGAGTCGAGGCCCGTTTGAGTTTTCATACTAGTTATTTATCAAAAATATTACTTTCTGGGTTAAGATTGTTTTTATATGTCAAATTTATACCAGAATTTGGGTTCAATTTTCAAGGTGGTGTCATATATCTTTTGTTTTTTCTGAAAATTTTTTATTCTAACATTAAGGTCCATTTTCAACTTTCAACCGCACATTTGTTTTATTTGATTATGGGTGACAAGGTAATGATTAAACTATGGTTCACATGGCCTTTCTCATGGATGCATTTTCTATATGCTTATATTAACAAGAATATGTGAACCAATGATTATAAGGGCTTACTCAAAGTTGGGTTTGGTTCACTAGACCTATTAAACAAATATCAACTAGTTGGGATGCACATACATGCTTATATTTTTCATCATAGATGAGCTGATATATTTGCATTTGATTATTTGTAATACTGCAGAATTTGGATGCTGAAATGTTCATCTCCTTAACAAATTGTAGGTTGTCTCAATAATTTTTTTCTTTGATTTTATTTTTCAACGCTACTCATGGTCAGTGAGTCCCTTCAACATTCCTGAGTTTTTTTCATACTCCTGAAGATTAGGCATGCAACATGAAAAGAGAAAGGGAACCTATTATCACCTAGATTGAACCTCAGGCTGAAGGAAGGTAATGGTAACCACAAACCACGCTTAGCGAAGTAGCTAGACCTGCTAGGCCAGGAGACGGCTCTCTCCATAAGGATCTCAACCAAGATCACTGGATCAAGAGAATTATATTAGGCTAGGTATAGTAGCACAATGTTTGATTTGATTTTGAAGGGTTTTGCTGGATCAAGAAGAGCCAAACAGTTAGGGCAAGGAAATTAGGTCAAAATTGCAAGGTGTTTGATGTGGCAAGGTAGGAACAAGGCTCAACACTCTAGGGTTTGATGAGTGAGGTGATTCAAGACAGGTGAGGAGATAGAAAGAGCATGAAAGCAAACATGGATTCTTCCTAAACTGAAGAAAACATAGACTTGTTGGAAATACTGTGAGGGGGGATGAATCAATATTTTTTTTCAACTATTATTTTACTAGTTAAAACATTTATATTTAGAACACAAGATGAAAAACAAGTATCAATGCTTTTATTAATATAATCTTTGCAATAAAATAGATACAACATATAAATGGTTGCAATCAGTTGCCAAGCACCAACTTTGACTTTTTTTAGGCTCCAACCTCCAGAGCTCCAACACTGTTTCACCAAGGCAACAATCTTGGACTTAGGAGCACCAACTCCCAAAGACTTAAATCCTTCTAGTTCCTGAGACACCAGTCCAAAGGACACCAATCCTTCCTACTTCTGAGGCACAAATCCCAAGGACTCCAATCCTTCTTACTTTTGAGGCACCAACCCCAAGGGTTCTAACCCAGTCTTATCAAGGCATGTTTGATAGTAATGTTCTGCTCTCAGAGCTCTTCTTTACTGAGTTCTGTCTGTTTACAGCTTCACTGTAGTCTCCATGCTACAGCATCAATGACCACCAGTCTTCTTATGAAGGAGTCTTTGCAACTCTTCATATTGTCCACATAGAGTCTCCAATAGATGACCTCTGATAATGTCTCCACATAGCTTTAGTGAGTCTACTATTAGTTGCACTAAGCTCTGCATAAGAACTATCTTTCTGTTCAAGCATCTATTCTTACTGTCACATTAAATGGTTTAGCATAACTGCTTCTCTATTGACTACTTCTCCCTTCAAACAATGTCAAATAAAACTTTATTTATTGCATCCCAGAATCATTCTACAGATTGCATTATGTACCTGATTAATTATATCACAGGGTAACACAACTAGTAGAGATGCTCACCCTTCGAGTGACTTATGTCATGTTCTGCTAGACCCTACAACTGCCTCTATTTCCTCCAGCTTTTTCAACAATAATACACTTTCCTTGTTCTCTGTTTTTGTATCTTCCTGATGCCTCTGACCATCGGTTTCCTCTTTCCGTTGGCTCTTCGGATTCCTCAACGCTTGCTTGATCTCTTGGCTTCCCTCCTTGTTCGCTATAGTTTCATTTGTGCTTTCTTGCTTCTTCGGCTTCTCAATCCTTTGGCTTCCTCTATTTATTCGGGTTTACCAATGCTCACAGGACATGTTCAGGAGGAAGAGAGGCTGAAATATAGAGAAATGTTGCTTATTAAAAATATCAAAGCGATCCTTTTTCCTTTAATAATATTCATATATCAAACTTCATTAGTTACGAAGACTTTCATTTGGAGAGACTGTACCAGCAGGGCGGACCCACATGCCACGTCACAATCGGAATCACAATTGCAATCAAAGCTTTGATATGGCAAGGCCTTAAGTCTTTAAACCTGGGCAACATTACTTATCGGGATATACAAATACACATGGAATACACAGAAAACCCCTCCGAACACATAAGTCTGGACTTTAAATGCATTACACCCACATTTATAACTTTATCGGGTCCGCTCCTCCACAACTTTATCACAATCGGCGCTTTATAGAGTGACAAGGATTTACAATATATGCAATACATAACTCTTGATATGATGGATGCGATATTATTATAGGTTGTTTTTAATGCCTCCATCGGGTCCATACATATATATTGCAATCGGTGGTTCGGGGGTGACAGCCCTTTATACATTGCAATGTGAGAGTCCCGATGGGCGAACGTGATGTTATTAAGGGTTGTTGCTACAACCCATTTGGGTCCGTGTATATACTCCTCCGCTCTTAACTTAACCCATAGCTTGATTTCTGCCAATTTTATGTTACATCACATTGTAATGGTTCGTGGGTCCATAGGCATACATACATACATACATATATATATATATATATATATATATATATATATATATATATATATATATATATATATATATATATATATATATATCTATGTATATATATATATATATATAATATATATCTATATGTATATATATATAGATCTATATATATATATATATATATATATATATATATATATATATATATATATATATATATATATATATATATATAGATATTATATATATATATATTATATCATCTATATATCGATATATATATATATTTTTTCTAATATGTATATATATATATATATATCAGTGATATGATAATCGGTGGGTTCGGTTATGTGCCACTACCCAAAACCCCCGATTGCAATATATATCTATCTATATATATATACCCCGCCTCTGTACTCCGATATATATATCTTTTTGCCTCTAATAGTGTATATCGATATACATGTAAAATTTTCCTCTGATAATGTATATTGCATATGCCTATGTTATATATTGCTCTGCCTCTTTTAATGCTTTTGCTCTTCTTTAGCTCTACTCCTTTAACTCTTCCGCATATATATGCATTCCACTCTTCTTTGGCTCTTTGGAATGTATTACTCCCGATACGACTCCTTGGCATATATTACTCTTGATATGGCTAATATGCCTCTAATAGCTTTCTTTTGTTCCTCTGAAGGCTCTGTTTGCTCCTCTGATAGCTTTGTTGCTCCTCTCTATTTTTCTCCTCCAATAGCTCTGTTTTCTACTCTGATATGTTAACTCCTCTTTTGATGGTTTCTTCCTCTCGGTTCTTCTTAGCCATGTATTACATGCGATTCTCCTCCAATGTGGCTCCTCTTGCTCCAATGTATTCCTTTGCTTTGATATTCTACACTATTCTTAAGCATAAGTGATAGCTTTGATATGCCTCCTTTGTTAACTCCTCCGTTAATAGACTCTTGCTTATGGCTTGGCTATTCTGATGGCCTTGCTCCTGTCTCTTCATGGAACTACTTTGCTTCCCCTTCATGGATCATCTAGTATCTAGAATATTGACATATTGACATCAATGACAACCTAGGTCAACAATCTCCCCATTTGTTATTGATGGCAATATTCTTCTTCTCTCCCCCTTTGACATCAAATCATGGCAAAGGAGTGCTCTGGGACTCCCCTTATCAAACTGCTTTGTTCTTCATGAATGGTAGATCTTCATGGGTCTGTGACTCCCCCTGTCATAGTGCTCTTATTTTTACTCAAGATAGAAGGATTGATGCTTTATTATCAATTTGTACACTATTCCTTCTTCATGTCTCAGAACTACTTTATCATGGCTTCAACAATGCTTAAAGATGCTCTATTTGAATGCTTTCAATCAGATTGCAAATAACCATACACCAAGTGTCCAAGTCCAGGTTTTTATGCTTCAATCCATATTGTTGTCTCCACAGTCAGAATTGAGAGGCCTTCATTGTCCGAATCAAGAGAAAATGCCAATGAAATTTTCTTTCTTGTTATATTTCTTCAAAACTGAGTTCCTTTGTGTTTTTGTGCTTTTCCTTAAGTCACTGCCATCCAGTATTCAAAATCATTTCTTTTGGATGAAATGGTGAGAGGTTGTGCCTCATTGTTGTTGTATTTTCTATGTGACCAGTATCAGCTTAAGTTATATTTTCCTACATGACATTCTCCTTTCTATGGGCCATCTTTTCCTTGTGTTTTTGTACATATCTCTGCAAGTTATTTCCACTAGCAGATTTATATATCCTGTCTGTGACAGTCTTTTAAATTCATTTTGTTGATTTTCATCTTCTTGAAATGTTTCAATTTCGTTATATGCTGCCAGCTGCTCCTACTTCAAACTCCATTCCAGATGTATCTATTTGTTTGAAGATTTCCTCTATTAGCGTCCATAATTTATCTGTTCTCACGTTAAATCCCTGAGTCAAGACATTTAGCATCTGTAATATCAACACCATAGTTATTTGCCCTATTTCTCTAGAATTAGATGACTTTCTCTGTTGCTCCAAATACTACTTAGTGATTAATTGGGAAGCATCTTTAACAACAGTCCAAAGAATGGTTATAGGATCATGTTCTTCAATGGAGTATTGCTGAGAAATTATTATTATCAAAGAATTATTGTTAATATAGCTCAACAAGGATTTCATAAGGACCCTTTCACTAATAGATTCTGAAATAGTGATCAAGAATCACAGGCTCCCCCTAACTGTATGAATCATCTCTTTTGGCAGAAGCTTCCCATCAAATGTTTCGATTGTCAAAATTCAAGCCAATGACATTTGTTGTTGGCTGGAGAGTTCAAGGGACTTTCGAATTGTATTTTCTTCCTTCTCCATACTTGTGAACTTTCTTCTTTTGCATGGTTCTATCTTGTGTAAGAGCCCAAGTTAAGTTACAATCACGTTCCATATGACCAATGTTATGATACTTGAAGCATTCTACATTGTTCATGAATAAGAATTCATGATTTCTTCCTGCAAAATTGTTTCTTGGAGATTGTTGGGGACCATAATATCTATCTTTATGAGATGGTTGGGGACCATAACATCTATTTTTGTGGTATGCCTTACAATCTTTTGCCATGTGACAAAATTTTGTACAAGAATAACAATAACCAAAAAATGAACTTTGGTACCTTGGAGATGGAGATTTCCTTGATGTACTTCTGAAGCCTTTTTGCCTTGAGATCCTTTGATGATAACCATTGCCTCTCGCATATTTGACATCATCTACATTTCTTCTTGGAGCAGGATTCCTTCCATTGAAGCCTTGATGTTTCTCCTTGCCTTTGTTGGAATTGGGAGCATCACCATTTCTTTTTGGCTTCTTCACATCCCTTTTTTTTGAAGCATTATCATTCTTGTTTGAGGATTCACCTGCATACCCGAGACCTAATTTATCAAATTGACATATGTGATAGCTGAGCATGTCATCCAAGGCCTAAGACCTCTTCAAGATTTTGTTCATCCGTTCAACCTTTTTTCTGAGGAAGACAATCTCTTCTTCCAGTCTTTCACACTCATCATTCTTCTTAGCAAGTTGTTTCTCAATTTCTTCCTTGATACGAGTAGCTTCATCTGCTTCTATTTTAAGGAAGATGACATCTGACTTCATTTTGAAGATTTCTTCATTTCCCTTTGCTAGACTACTTTCCATTTCTTCCTTGATCCTTGTAGCTTTACATGCTTCTTGTAGTTTAGATTTGGGAGAGGAGACCTCTACCTTGTACTGACCAATCTCTTCTTCAAGTTTGTTCAAGCTTTTGTGCCTTTGTTCAAGCTGACTTGACAAGGTATCTTCCCATTTCTTTGCTTTATACAATTGATTTGTCATGGATATGACTTCTTCATGATGCTTTCTTTTGCTTTGATGAAATTCCTTCTTAAGCTTAGCAAGCTCTTCATCCCTTTCTTGTACTTGAAGCTTGTTCAAGTTGACTTGACAAGGTATCTTCCCATTTCTTTGCTTTATAGAATTGATTTTTCATGGATATGACTTCTTCATGATGCTTTCTTTTGCTTTGATGAAATTCCTTCTTAAGCTTAGCAAGCTCTTCATCCCTTTCTTGTACTTGAAGCCTGACAAGGTCAACTGTATCCCTTGTATGATCTTGGTCACCATCTAGTGCTATCTTCTTAAGTTTCCCATTTTCCTTTTTCAAATTGTTAATCTCTTCCATGGTAGCCATAAGTTGAGCAAGGAGATCTTCTACAAAATATTTTTCATTCTCTTCATCTTCTAGGTCTGCTTTAGCCTTGATGTCATCATTTTCATTTTCAGCTTCTATGATGGGTTCTGGATTTCCTTCTTGATTTCCGTCATCTTCTTGACTGATGGTCATGGTCAATGATCCTTTTGAGTGAATGTCGTGAAGTTTGTCCCATATACCCTTTGCTAATGAATATTTTCCTAGATTGTTCTATATAGAATCAGGCTGCCCATTCAAGATTGCCTTCATTGCTTTTGTATTATACTCCTTAGATTCTTCATCCATCCTGCTATCAATAATCACTGATTTCCAGATTTCAATGCCTTGAGTTTGTAAGAAATTCCTCATTCTTTCTTCCCATATATTAAAGTTCCCATTGAACCATGGAGCCTCCTCAAAGTGATTGTCTTCTATCTTAGTGGTAGAGGGAGACACATCCTTAGGAGGATTGGAGACTTTCTTCCTTGACTTCGCAATTTGTGTTCTAAAGATGAACCTTAAAGCTATTAGCCTTTGAATGAAGGTATTGGCTCTGATACCAATTGTTGGAAATACTGGGGGGGGTGAATCAGTATTTCTTTTTCAACTATTATTTTACCACTTAAAACATTTATATTTAGAACATAAGATGAACAACAAGTATCAATGCTTTTATTAATATAATCTTCGAAATAAAATACATACAATATATAAATGGTTGCAATCAGTTGCCAAGCACCAACTTGGACTTTTGTGAGGCTCTAACCTCCAGAGCTCCAACTTTGTTTACCAAGGCAACAATCTTGGACTTAGGAGCACCAACTCCCAAGGACTTCAATCCTTCCAGTTCCTGAGACACCAGTCCCAAGGACACCAATCCTTCCTACTTTTGAGGCACAAATCCCAAGGACTCCAATCCTTCTTACTTCTAAGGCACCAACCCCAAGGATTCCGACCCAATCTTGTCAAGGCATGTTTCGTAGTAATGTTCTGCTCTCAGAGCTCTTCTTTACTGAGTTCTGTTTATTTACAGCTTCACTATAGTCTCCATCCTACATCATCAATGAGAACCAATCTTCTTATGAAGGACTCTTTGCAAATCTTCATACTATCCACACAGAGTCTCCAATAGATGACCTCTGATAATGTCTCCACACAGCTTTAGTGAGTCTACTATTAGCTGCACTAAGCTCTTCATAAGAGCCATCTTTTTGTTCAAGCATCTGTTCTTATTGTCACAGTAAATGCTTCCGCATAACTGCTTCTTTGCTAACTACTTCTCCCTTCAAACAATGTCAGATAAAACTTTGTTTATTGCATCCCAAAATTTTTCTACAAACTAAATTGTGTACCTGATTAATTCTTTCACAGGGTAACACGATTAGCAGAGAAGCTCACCCTTCGAGTGTCTTCTATCCTGTTGGTACTTCGGCCCTTTTCTATTCTGCTAGACCCTACAACTGCCTCTATTTCCTCTAGCTTTTTCAACAATAATACACTTTCCTTGTTTTCTATTTTTGTATCTTCATGATTCCTCTAACCGTCAGTTTCCTCTTTCTGCTAGCTCTTTGGCTTCCTCAACACTTTCTTGATCCTTTTGGCTTGCCTCCTCGGTCACTGTAGTTTCCTCTACGCTCGCTTGCTTCTTTGGCTTCCCGATGCTTTGGCTTCCTCTGTCTATTCGAGTTTACCAAAGCTCACAGGACACATTCAGAAGGAAGAGAGGCTGAAATACAGAGAAACGTTGCTTATAAAAAATATCAGAGCAACCTTTTTTCCTTTAATAATATTCATATATCAGACTTCATTATTTACGGAGGCTTTCATTTGGAGAGACTGTACCACTAGGGCGAACCCACATTCCACGTCACAATCGCAATCACAATTGCAATTGGAGCTTTGATATGGCAAGGCCTTAAGCCTTTAAACCTAGGCAACATTACTTATCGAAATACAAGAATACACATGGAATACATGGAAAACCCCTCCAAACACATAAGACCAGACTTCAAATGCATTATGCCCACATTTATAACTTCATCGGGTCCACTCCTCCACAACTTTATCATAATCGGCGCTTTATAGAGTGACAAGGCTTTACAATATATGTGATACATAATTCCTGATATGATGGACACAATATTATTATGCGTTGTTTTTAATGCCTCCGTCGGGTCCATACATATATATTGTAATCAGTGGTTCGAGGGTGACATCCCTTTATACATTGTGATGTGAGAGTCCCGATGGGGGACGCGATGTTATTAAGGGTTGTTGCTATAACCTGTTTGGGTCCGTGTATATACTCCTCCGCTCTTAACTTAACCCATAGCTTGATTTCTGCCAATATTATGTTACATCACATTGTAATGGTCCATTGATCCACACAGATATATATATATATATATCTATATATAATATATATAGATATATATATATTCACCGCTGATAGTGTATATCGATATAAATGTAAACTCCACCTCTAATAATGTATATTGCATATACCTATTTTATATACTGCTCTGCCTCTTTTAACGATTCTGCTTTTCTTTAGCTCTACTCATTTAACTCTTCTGCATATATATGTATTCCCTTCTTCTTTGGCTCTTTGGCTTGTATTTCTCCTGATAAGACTCCTTGGCATATATTACACCCGATATGGCTGATATGCCTCCAATAGCTTTGTTTTGATCCTCTGATGGCTTTGTTTGCTCCTCCAATAGCTCTGTTTTCTCCTCTCTGTTTTGCTCCTCAGATAGCTCTGTTTGCTCCTCTGATATTTTAACTCCTCTTTTGATGGCTTCTTCCTCTCGGTTCTTCTTGGCCATGTATTAAATGTGATGCTCCTTCAATGTGGCTGCTCTTGCTCCAATGTTTTCCTTTGTCTTTGCTCCAATGTCTTCCTTTTCTCTGATATTTTGCATTATTCTTAAGCATAAGAAATAGCTTTGATATGCCTCCTTTGTTAAGTCCTCCATTAATAGGATCTTGCTTATGGCTGGCTATCCTAATGGCCTTGCTCTTGTCTCTTCATGGATCTACTCTGCTTCCCCTTCATGGATCATCTAGTATCTGTAATATTTCCATATTGACATCAATGACAACCTAGGTCAACAAGATTGTGAATATTTTCCCAACGCAGAGCATAAATATTATGGGTTCTGCCTGTCAACTTGAAAACATCCACTTAAAAGCAATGAAATTATTGATGAAATACAAAAAACATTTTAACATATGATCACAATAGAGAAAACTGAATTGAACATCATACCGCATGGATCCCAAAGAAGTAGTTGCAATTTTTCATTAATCTTGTGCTAAAACTGATACAAAATAATGTCTACCCAAAACAAAAGCATCCAACTAAGTCCAACCCTTTACAATGAGAAAGAAGAAAAATAATTGATTCAACCTCCTCCCATCATCAGGGGTCGAGTCCCTAATATGAGGAGCTTATCTAACCAAAATTGAACAAGAAACTAGAACCTAGGCATCCTAACAACTTGCCTCTAAAAGTGAGGAAACTGATTCATCTGTCCTCAAGATAACTTTTAATCTAATGAATCTACCTTCTAGTACTTAATATCCATCATATTTACATGCCTATTCATCATTTACATCATTAAAACACCATCCATGAGAGGAAACCCAAAATTACAGTCAAGGCACAATGAAATGGAAACTTAGAATAATTTGTGTCCTATGCGCAGTGCCCAAGCTCTATGTGCAGCGCCTTTTGCAGGGCAATTTTGGAGGCCTTCCCAATGTCCAAATTGAGCTCTTCATAGATTATTTCAAATAAATTCAAGTCTTCTTTCCAGAAAATCTTGAATTTTTTCATTTGAAGCTCATTTGATCCCTTAAAAATTGATTATCCCAAGATTGCTTCTATGTCTCCAAAAAAAGGGCAGAATGGTCATTTTTTGGGTGTTTTTTGACCTTTTGGTTGACCATTTATGCTCTAAAAACTTAGAAATTCTCAGGATGCATGTACACATCATCAAGAATTCAAAAATGCTGACAATTCCCTCATTGGATGTCTCTACGAAAAGCGCAGCCAAAATTTATGTGTCAAAAATTTCAAAATTCTTCAAAAGGAAAAATTTCTTCAAAACTTGATCAAAATTGTGGAGAACACCACCATCAAGTGTATTTTTTAGCCAAGGAATCTCCAGTAAGAAACCTAAGCCTATCCTCCTCCTTTCTTCCTTTGAGTGGTTTTTTTAGCCTTCTTTTCATTTGCTTGACCCTTATGTTACAAATCTTGTTCTGAGTCCTGTAATGGTAAGCCATGTGCCTGATTATTTGATTGTCCCTATTGGCCTTTTGTAGAAGCTTCTCCAAATGAAAATTGACCTTGTCAAGCCAAGTTTCTCTATCCTCCTCAATCTCCTTCTCAATTCTTTGTTTTGCAGTCAAGGTAGCCGATGTTTCTTCCTCTTGCATTACTGACTTGCCCTTGTCACTTTGCCTCTTTGCTTTGAGAAGTTCCAGCTCCATGAGGACTTGTTTGTCACTTAGATTCTTGTTCTCTTGCTCAAGGTATGAAATGACATACATAGCTCTCGCCAAGTTGTCCATCAGTGCTTGGATCTGTGCATCTTTTTCCCTTGTGGTTATGTTTTTGTTTGTTGCCTCATCTTGGGCCTCTAAGTCAAATATCTCAATGCCATGATGGATGTGTGGTCATTTTGGTTCATCATCTTCCATAAAATCAAAATCCCTTTCCTCCTCATCATCAAGGCTTTTCTCCAGCACCTTTTCTTTCCCTTTATGCAACTGTTGCACCTGTTGTACCTGTTGTGTCGATGAAGAAGGAAAAGTCCCTTCCACATTTTGTGGAGCAAGCATTTTCCTATGAGTTGATGAAGAAGGAAAGGCCCCTTCCACATCAAGTGGAGTAAAACTTGCCTATCTACTACAAACAACTTTCTAGCCCCTCTTTGATATGTCTTGTAGGCTTCAGGCTCCTCAATCGCTTTAGTCTCTTTAACCTTCTCATCTTTCTTTACTTTGGCACTACTGGAAGGCCTTTTTGCTTCTTGAGGCACCAGTGGAGGAATCTGAGGACCATTGAAGATGTCATTGGCAATAAATGCATCCTAGGAGATGTTGAGGAGGTTGAGATGATGTAGCACAATCATCTTAATAAGGGAATAGTGATAGATACTACTCATCTGTTGGGGGTATGGATTTTTTTGTACAATGTAGACCATATTCTCAATGTTCTTGAATGAGAAATAAGGGATGCTCAACATTTTCACCCTTGTGAAGTGCATCAGAAGCCTAATGTGATAGTTGTACAATCTAAAAAATCTTCCCTCCCATGTAAAATACTTCATAATGATCCTCATCATAGGGGCATACTTGTCTTCAAGGAACTTGAAAGGAAAGGTCCTCTTCTTTTCATTTCTATACCTGGATTTGATGTATGGCTCATAGTAGTGCTCATCCAAATCTTGTGTCTTATACCATTTTTCCCCCACATTTGGAATCCTTGTGGCATCAACAATGATAGAAGATGAAATTGCAAATGTCACCCCGACAAGAGTTTCTTTTTTATCAGGGAAGATTGGCTACAAAAAGCCTAGTCAGCTCGAGATGATGTTGAACTCTTTACACCTGCTCACAAAACTCATAACACCCTAGATGTCTGAAACAAGTGACATTCATATGACAAGCCTGTAACTCTCTGATGTTTGATGGTTCCTCCCTGATAATTCTACCTCCCTTATGTGGTTTTCTCTAATGCCGAGGTTCATCTCCCAAACTTTCACTACCATTGTTTTCCTCCTCCTCATAATCTTATCCTCTTTGCCCATGTTTGTCGAATTTTGAAGCTATGTAACCCTAGAGAAGGTAATGAAGGAGTGATTATTGGTGATTACGGATAGGGGAAGGGGAGATGAACTTATGTAATGTAGGATGAAATATATATGATATGAGAGTGAGAAGGAGTGTATTTTTTCTTGGTAAGGACTGTTTAGCAAATAGGGTTTTAGGATTTTTCTTTGGGGATTAGGGAATAAGGGATATGGAGGGATTTGTTTCAGGGAATTAGGGTAAAAGGGATATGGAGGGATTTATAGGAGGGATTAGGGTTCAAGGAATAAGTGGAGGGATTTGTTTGAGGGAATTAAAGTTTAAGGAGGAGGTGGAGGGATTTGTAGGCAATATAGGGTTTGAGTTTTGAAATAGAAAACCAACTTCAAAATGATGAATTGAATGCCTAGAGGATAGCTTAGAGATTACACTTACTTGTTTATAAGCTATAGAAGGCAAAAAATATGTTTTGAGTGGTTCATAGGGTGTTTTGGCACTTACTGGCCCTATGTGCAATTCCACCTACAGGTACACAGCGCTTCGGCTCTATGCGCAGCCCCGTTCAAATTTGCACTAGAGAAACTTCCATATGCACAATGCTCCGACCTCTATATGCAGTGCCTCCTCAAACTGATCTGTGCACAACACCCTCTCTCCTTTGTGCAATGCCTCTTCTCCTTAGCCACCAATTGGCCTCAATTCCCCTCTCTCCTTGAATGCTTTTCTTTCTCTTTGCCAAATGAGAGTGATAAATATGAAAAAGGAGTGTGACATCTTATATAGAGGTTGATTTTGATTTTTAATTAGAAACACCCACATTCTAATGTTTTGGAACTTTTTTCTTCTTTCCTCCAATTTTCCGTTTAATACCTTTCTCTCTTTGGCTCTTTTCAGGTGGATGATGCTTGGATTCAACTGATTCCTTCAGTGGTTTCATTTTCTTGCAGCAAGGAGAAATGTTTGGGGCAGCTAGGAACACTTATTACACAAAATGGATTGAATTACATCAAAAGAATATAAATTAACTAAAAATACTTTGTTTTAATCTCAAAAACATGTTTTTGAGTTGAAAATTACATTAGTGACAAAAGATATTTGTACAATCATCATGACTTACTGACAATCACTCTTTGTTTATTGGTCATCTTCATACCTTTGTTGCCCTTTATTTACACTTGAAATCATGCTTTTGACCTTGGAAATGAACCCTAAGACCTAATGGAAATACCTTGGAAATGAACCCTAAAACCTAATGGAAAGACAACTGCCTTGACACCTAAAGTAACATATTTGAAACCTCAACTGAATACAACATGGAAATGGGTCAACAAATGTACCTCGTGAGGGAAGATTTGATTTTCTAAGAAAAAGACAACCATCAATGGACCATTTTAACATGACCTAATGGAATGATCCAAAATTCAATATGAGACACCTAAATTGAAAATGCAAAGAGTAGATTTGATCCCTGATGGAAGTATGCATAAAATGACACTAACAGAACCCATAGATCTGCTCTATTTTCAATGTAAGAGAGATCTCTGATGAGATTATTAGATCTCATCCAACAGACTCCTAGTACAGTTTCAACTGGACTGTGGTTAGCTTTTGAGGATGAACATGGATCTTCAGTTCCAAACACAGCTAAGTGTGATAGTGCTTCCATCTTTTCTTGTTTTTTAGGTGAACTCAATACAAAGCTGTAGCAACAAAAGATACAATTTATCGTGATTCCTTTTAATGTGAATTGAGTAAACTCTATTTTAATTTAGACAACATTGCATGTGAATTTGGTCATATTTATATGCAAACATTACGCAAGAATCTATAATGGGGCCTCAGTTTGGAAGAATGTCAGGATTAATAGGAGAGTGCATTGAATTTTTGAATTAGTTGAATTTTTTAATGAACTGGATTCCACAGAGTAACTTTTTTTTATATGAAACTCCTTTGGTAAAAACGTGAGTTAGATATAGGCTTCTATTCAAGACAATCCATCGCATGATTAGATGCAATTATCTTTTAATTAATCCATATAATAACCTTCATCTGTTTATTTATATGTTCAAATTGTAACTTGTTTTTTGATACTTCATCATATGATTTTTCCAATTTTATTGACTTTTTATGTTTGTCTAAAAATCATAAATTACAATACTAGCATCAATATTTTTGTAACTTATTCTTTATGTGACAATATTTAGTTTGCATAAAAATGATTATCTCACACCTTGGATTTGGACCTTCCTTGGGATTGGACAAATAGTTGATAAAAAATTTCAGACACATATAGGAAAACATTTAATGACAAAAGATAGTTGGAATAGTGTTGTTTTCTGGCATTGAATGAAAACATACCATTATGTGAACACCAAATAAATTTACAAGATACAATTCAAAAGTTCTTAAATACTCAGAGAAACTCTAAATTTGTATCTACGAAAATCTTATTTGTACCATTTTTTAGTACTTTCAATGTTTGAGGATTTCTTTGAAACTTGTAATTGTTAGATATTGGGTAGTCTCTCAAAAAGTAATTTTTTCTTAAAAATGCACAGATTTCAAATTCCCTAACAACATGCATGGAAATCCTATCTTTAGTTGAAATTAAGTTTATGCTTTGAATATTTTGGTTTAACTGGACTAATATGTTTGGCTTCATGGTTCAAATTATGACTTCAAAAAATACATAGACAAATTGTCAACTATGGGATTAACTCGTTGGTTGTAGTGTCATTCTTGTATTTTTTTTTATTGTTATGTTTGGCCATAAAAAATAGTAATGAGAAGACAAAAATACCATGTATCTGAATATTTACTATTTATAATAATAATAATGATATTTAATGAAGTTCGGAGCTCAGGCATAAGAAAACTGATGTATGAGACCATCTTTGCGGGATAAGGGACCCCTCCATGCTATGATTTACCTGATTAGTCTATAGAGATGTATGAAACCTACCCTCACTAGATTTGAACTGAGGAGGAACCACATATTATAAAACATTATGTTCACTCAAACTACATCCCATTTTTACACACAAGAGAAGAAGTTGACACACAGTAACCATACCTATAATTCCTTTCAGACATTGCTTCTGAAATAATTTGGATATCTGTCATATGTGAAATCTAGGCTTCCACCGAAGTTATTTGTTTCTTCCTAAATGATGCACATAGGTGATTTCTATTTTATTTTGTCACTAAGGTTTTACAATGATGAAATGACATCTAATGTGACAATATTTCATATTGCATTGTAGAGCATTGTTACAGAATGAGAGAGATTTACCAGAGTTAATGATACTTCTACAGATACAAGGTGATCCTTACATGCTAAGATAAAAAACAATCACAGATAGATTTTGTGATGAATCTTAACATTTTGTGCCCTATTTTAGTGATATAATTGTTTATGTTATAGATTTTCTCTCAAAAATTCAACTTATAGGTGCATTGAGTGTCCATGAATGTTGAGAGTTGGATTTTATAATAGTTTCATTTATCACTAATTTGTCATTATCCATTATTCTTTGTTACTGATCAACTCCAAAGAAAACTTTGGGTCAAACTATTTGGCATTCACTTTCATGGCTACATATAAATTATAATGTAACTTTACATGATGGTTTAGATAGTGGTTACTCCATTTATTATGTTAATATTTCCATGGTTATTTGACTCTAAAAGGAGTCAAACAAGTGTCTAGAAATATGGACTCTCTTCTTTGTAAACTACTAATTCATTTTTTCCATTTATATCATAGGCAATGTAAACAAGATTGCAAAAACACTTAAGGTGCTCAACCTTTCTTCAAAGGCACTATCTCTTCATGTTGCTCAACCTTTGTTTGATAGTGCCAAGATCATCATATTTAGTGACTTAACTCGCTAAAAGTGGACTAAATTGGAATTGCATAATTTGAGTTTGGATAGACTTGAGAAACCCTATTGTTGCAATATTTTCATCTACGTTTGATTGGATGTAATTTATAAAATATGTTGTTCCATTTTGATAGAAATCAAAATGCACCAGAAATTACATAATTCGTGCTCTAAAACAAATGTGATTTGATGCTTTGAAATGAGAGGGGATCGTTTGAGAAAATCTCTCATAGAGAAGAAGCAAACGTATTTGATCTCCCTTATGAATGTCATAGAAGGAGGTCTTTCTAGGAGTCTTAGGGGTAAGGACTTGCAGATGGAAACACTGAATCACAGAAACATGGAATTGGAGAGGGTAAAAAAGCTGAAATTATAAGCCCATTTATGGAAGAGCAAAGCTCAGAATCATGGAGTGATGGCAGAAACCTTAAAAAGTAATCTTCAACAGGCTATGATGCAAAGCAAGGAGAAGAGCAAAGTAGGAAGTGCCAATAATGAGGAAAATGATCCAAAAATAGCTCATTTAGATCGCAATGTGAAGGCTAATTATGCTAAACCATTTAGAGGTAGCAAGGATCCCAGAGATCAGATAACATGCAACATGGCAAGATTTGTTCAAAAAATGTTGTTTCAATTTTTTTGTTTCCATGCAGACACCCCTGCCTTTGTCAGGACTATGAAATGGTATTTGATACATGTCCCGTTTTTCATGCAACAAAGAATGCAAGTGTTGGAATCTACATCTCAATAACTATTCTTTAGTTTATGTGCTCTTTTGTCATTTCTAAAGGTACAAAATTGTTGGGTTTCTTATTAGTGTTTAAAAACACTTAAGGGGTTAGGCCTACGGGATATCCTTGAAAGAGTAGTATTCATATTCATTATCTATTCACATTGGTTATTATGTTGTAAAAAGGGGATATAACAACAATTCCAAAAGTGCACAGTGATGTTGAGTCAAAAGGTGAAACATATCAAGTTTGTTTCATCAGATTGAAGGACGCCCTAGAGAGAGGAGAGTGTGGAGTTTTTGTAGTGCTACAATGTTTTCTCTTTATTTGTTGCCCATTTTCACATACCAAATGTAGATATAATTATCTGATCGTGAGAGGCCCTATATATGCACTACTCCATGAAGATATTGTTGGCTTGATGGGGCCTGACCCAAGTTCAAAGTTAGTTATCCAAACAAATCCTACACTACTGGCCCTTTCAGCAATAGCCCGCAGTGTGCTAGCTGAAGTCTCACCCAAAGCAGTATGGGGGCATGTTGGAACCAAGTTTCCGCGCCCTTGAGATGTTTGAGGTGTCGATTTAGTCCAACTGTGCCTACCTTTGTGCAAGTTACTTTGTGCACTATCCTGACCTACGATACCTTCGCGATCTATTATAATTGTCCTTCCTACAGCCCTAACCAGGGGTTGAGATGCTTTCGCACTGCTAGGGTAGCGATATGAGCTATCTTCCCAAGTTACACTGCTTATCTTACTTATCTTCTTACAATTGTTAGTTAACTTCACGTAAACAGATACCTTATCTCACATTTACTCAATCAACACAATCAGATATGTTCCTGTGTCGTATAAGCAATAGACATGCAATTTATACCCAGTATATTCAATGCAAAAAACAAGAAATAATTACACAAAATTGATACAAAAAATTCTCTTTATTAATGCTTCCACGGTTACAGACTCGACTCACCCTACGCACTCAGTTGTAGGGGTTTACACACTCAGTTGTGGACTACTAGGCCTCTATGCACTCAACTACGGATCCTTCTCCTACTCTATGACCCTAAGACTCAAATTTACACTTAGACCTTCCACTATGCTTTTATTCCATCATCCTTCATTGACTTTGATTGACTGATTTACAACTTAGAGCCTTGCTCTATTTGTACAATCCCATGGTCTGCGAACCATGGGTAGATCTCTAAAGCTGACATTACATTACAAAATTAAGGGTGGAAAACCCTATGAATTATTTAAAAACTTCACACTCCATGCCCACAAAATGTAGAGCCTTTACATCAGATTTAAAACATTTAATGAAAAACTGGGCTTTAAGCCCCAAAACTTTCCTTGGGGGATCCCGTGCCCAACAAGCCCCTGAAAGAAACATCGTGACTTGCCCTCAAGTCACTCTGTCAGTGTAGATATCTTCACGTGGAGACCTCCCAACTCTATCTGGACTACTGCAAGATTGGCTACGCACTAAGGAGCTGCCTGCAACATTTCCTGGACACACTGTTTAGAGACTGTTGTTGTTGAACTGCTGCCCTACACCTATTCCTGTGTTCCCTACATCTGCGCGAGCTTGGCTTCAATCAAGGCTATAATGATGAATGCCTCATCGATCCATGGTTGTACGCACACCTTCAAGACAACTTCCTTATGTCTCGCAGTGTCTACCTGCTCCTTGAGCACTTTTTCCTGTTACATCCATGCGAGCCTCTGTGTAAGGGCCACCATTTGCGCAGTCCCTTTTATTTCATCATATTGTTGCTACAAATCGCATGCCTCTGTGCCCCAAGAGTTGGCTCAATCGGTCAAATCAAGTGCCTCGCCAATGGGAGGTCACAGGGTCGAATCTCGAAAGCTCTTGGGTTTAGGTCAATAAATAGGCCGAGGGGTGTTTATGCCCTTCGGGTGGCATCCACTCAGTGTTAAAAAACCCTGGATGTAGCGGCTACCCACTGACCCAGATATCCATGAACCAGTATGTGAAAAAAAAACTTGCACGCCTCTATTTCTAAGAATTGTATGTTCGGGTCCTCTTGCATAGTGGTGAGGACCTCGAATGACTCTTCAAATAGTTTGGTGCAATGAAATTCACTGCACTGTTGATCTCCGCTATTCTTATTGTAATGGCATTAGCACATTGTTCCTTCACCTTAGGCGGAGTTGAAGGTTGCGCCTTCAATTGTAGCTCAGATATCTAAAGGTTCAGCTTCAACTAAACCTTAGCCATTTCTTATTTTGCCTCACGCACCCCTGCTGCTAGTCTTTGGATGTGCACCTCCGTTGGTACCTCTGTTGGGATGGCCAACTCAGGGACCATGTAACAGGCTTCCTCAACCACTTGCACTAGCTGTCTATTCTGTGTCATGACCTCGTTGCGCTGCAGGCTCAATTTTTCAATATTAATCCATTGCTCGCTCATCACCTGGAGTGCGCAGCCCTCCCTGGCCCACAGTTCTACAGTCACTCCATC
Organism: Pinus taeda; assembly: GCA_000404065.3. NCBI lineage: Eukaryota > Viridiplantae > Streptophyta > Pinopsida > Pinales > Pinaceae > Pinus > Pinus taeda. Next base: position 66,686 of record APFE030765287.1, read on the forward strand.
CTACAGAACATAGAGTTCCTCCCAAGGGAGCGCAACCATGTTTATCCCAACTCCCTTCAGTGCACTAACCATAGGCCTGTCGACCTCATTTTCTGTAACCAATGCCCCCTCTGGTAGCACTGTATTGTTGGTCATGCGAGCGCACAGCATTTCCTCAGACGTGGTCATGCCTACTACGAGGTTGTTCGACATAGTACCAACCTTAGGAGTGCACAATTGCAACTCTTATATCTGTGTCCGAAGGGCCCCCAACACTATTTTGTTTTCCTCTGCAAATTGGTGGAGGGCCTCTGCAGTGACATCACGCACTGTCTCCCCAATGTCATGGAGACCCCCCTTAGTGAGGGTGATCGGGTTGAAAGAAGTCTTGGAGGCTCTCAATTCTTCTGCGGCCCCACCTGCTCTCTCGAGCACTGTCACTTCAGTTGTTTGGACGTAGTCTGTGGGTTTGCACCACCTTCCTCTATTTCTGTCTCCTATTCAAGTGAAGGTGACTTCTAGACCTCGCACTCCTTCTCTGCTACCTTTTCTTCTTCTTCTGCTGCCTTCGCAGCATCCTGCGCCTCTTGTGCCTTTGTTGTTGTTGTTTCGTTTCTTCTATTCTCTGCCAATTGCATCATCCATAGTTTTGCCTCCTCCTTCTTCCACTATGCATCAGACTTATCTGCTTCCACCACGGAGCTGGTGGGAGCGCGCCACTCCAGCAGCCACGACTGAAGCATGGCGAATATGACATCATCTGTCACCAGATAAGGTAGCTCCTTCCATGCCTTCATAGGGTCTTTCCTCACCCTAGTGTACACATGATGAAATTCTGCCTTGAACTCCACAAAGCTCTGCAAACTGTTATAAACTGTGGGCGATAACCATGGCTTACGATTAATCCAAACTCTATTGTTCATCTCCATAAACACCCAAAATATTTTTTTGTCTCTGATCCTCTGTGCATCTTTAGTTTCCCACAACGAAGCGCACTTTTCTACCTTTGGATGATCCTACACAATCATTGGGAACTGGTTTTCCTTGGGAAATTTCAAAGCCACCAACACTATGGATAGCAGAAGCAATGCATAGTGGAAAGCCTTCCCCTACTCCTGTGCCTCACGATAGTTTTCCAGGAACTCTCTGCACAAGTAATCTGCCTAGTTAAACTGGACCCCCTCTGCACACTACGCGGAAAGTGCAACCACCGACGCAACCACCTCATCCACGCGACACTTCTGCATGACTTTCCTGGCCAATATCCGCATCGCGACTTTGACTGCAACGTTATTGATACTAGAGATCATGTACCCTCTCTTTTTCTTCTCTAGATTGAAATTATTCTTCATGGCCTCTGTGATGGCCAAATCATCACTTTTACCCTTAGATATGTTCGCTGGATACTCCCCTTTACAAAGGAGCTATGTAATTCTGTAAATTAGGTGGCCTGTGATGGGGATGGGCTCCTCCAACCACAAACAACCATCATGCACCAAGCAGAGTGGCTGCCTGATAACAAAGATAGTCACTGGGTTAAGATGGTCATGCAGCACCTAGAGCAGGTTTAAAAACCCTTCTTTCTCTACTCCTCACAACCACTTGTGCGATTCCAACTCTATGGCTCATGCTAATGTATTTTTCTTCGGCCGCATTAGCTGCACGGTTGCCAAATGTGGGAATTTCTCGTGGTTCGCAAGATCCCAATCTTCAAAATTTAGAACTGGCACCCATCCCAAGTGCACTCCATCAAAAATGATATCATCGGGTAGTAGCAGAGTCTTTAGAGATCTCTTACTCTCATCTAGGTCCTTAGGTACCCTTACTTTTCCCTTTCATGGAGGAACACACGTGGGAAGCCTGGTCAAAGGGTCCACACCCTAGGTTTCTTCCTCCATTTCTTCATCCTCCTCCCCTTCCACCAGAATTTCCTCAAGATCTTCCTCCTCCTCATCGGCTTCCAAATTGATTGCCTTCCCCTTTTCTTCCATGGTAAGTTTAGTTCTCAACAAGTTTCTAAGGGACATGCGCACCGGAACCATAGGTTGCTTGTCTTTCTTGGGTCTCAGCGTGCGCAACGATTTATGGATTTTTGCAACTATCCTGATGCTTTCTGGGGCATCTCCTATCATCATGGCCTATGCGGCCTCTTCAGTGGTCATCTTTCTGATATCCATGAATTCTTCCAACGTTGCCATACTGTTGTTCCAAAAATCTCTCAACGGCTCAGGTAAGTGCTCAAACAATGCCTTCGAATTCAAAAGATCAAACAGATGTGGGTTCATAAATTTCTAGGTGCACAATAGCTCAATTCCCAAATGGCCAAGTGTTGTTTTCTGGGAAGCCCTTTGCAATTTATAGCACCTTTTGAATTTGAATTTGACCATTCCCCTAAATCCAGTCCATTAATGTTCCCTTGGTGATAGATTTTCCCAAATCTAGCCCATAAAGTCTACCTTAAATGCCTGCCACCTGCTCCATTTGGTCTCAAACCAAGAATCACATTGTGAATAGTGATTCTAATGGTCAGTTTCCATCCAGCTCATGCGGTAGCGCAGCTACCCTCGCGTTGTCACGGACCCTGTGACACTTTGCTATTGTGCACAGTCTTGTCATTGCGCAGCTCGCAGGCAGAGTAGTTTATAGTCTTGTGCCTCCTTTTAGCTACCTGGAGTGTTAAGACTATGCTTCCTATAGCTATTCAGATGGTCGAGCCACCTGTGTATAACTTCCAATGACTACCATTGACATTTCCTGGGAAGAGTTCTCCATTTAACTTTACCAACTGCACCACGCCATTATCTGTGATCTTATTAATAACATACGGTCCCATCCAATGGATCAAACTGATAAAATCTTGGCATTTTTCACCAAGTCTGTCAATGTACTCAAGCTCATCCTGCTCTATCACCACGATCTTTCTGTTAAGAAAGTCCTTCTTTATTCCTTCCTCAATCTTCTTGACTTCTTCTTCTACCATGGCACTTTTCTCCCTCAACTGAACTCTTTCATTCATGAGTTCTTGGAGCTTAAGATCACCCTGCTAGATCTCTTGATCAAGTCCCAATCGTTCCTCTTCGAGCTCTTCCAATTGCGTGAGCCTTTATTCCAGGGCTCCACGGTCTATTACCCTTGCGAGTGCCACTATGCGCAACCTAGACATGATAGACTCCATAGACATTACGGATTCTACTCTATCGACCAACCGAAAAGGCATATGTCCAGGTACATGCAGGTCCCAACCACTTTCCTACACGATACATGCATTGCACACCTTGTCAAATACTTCTGCATTGATAACCTTCTGTACGATTTTTCTTCATACATACTATCTGTCCAACCTTAAGAGCCAACAACACCTCTGCCCCCCCAACACACTCTTATTGACCATACCTCTCAGTGTGGAGTTCATGCACATATGCGTAGGTTGTTTTCCATATGTTGACATCTACCTGGCTAGATGTGCCCGTGGATTATCCTTCCCATTGTATTTTTCTGTCAATCGCACCCTATGCTTCCCAAATCGTAAGCACATCATTCCACTACACTCACGCTAGTCGTCAAAGCTCTCTTTGTGTGCACCCCACCACCTCGTGGGTGTAGCACACAGTACCTAATTCAAAGCCTGGAAGCATTTATTTTCCAACACCTCTCTTTCGAATTTATTCACGAAGGTATCTACCTCACTTAGGCCATCATAAGTAGGCATATCTCTCATTTCTTTCGATATGTAGTGCAGCGACCTTGTCATCATATTACAATTCAATGTAGTCACCTCATGTAACTGATTTTTCCATTGCTCTATTTCCTCATCCAAATCCAAAGTACAAGAGCTCTCATGCTCCCACGCAAGCCGTCCATCCATAGTGGGGTTCACCCAATCCTGGTTTTGTGTTGTTATCTTATAGATGCAGTCTGAATCATCATTACTTTCATTGTCACACACCGGCTCTATATAACGCGATCCTTCAGCAAGGTCTAGAGGTATAAGTACGCGTAGTGACTTCTTTTCAAAAATCATCTTGCACTTCTTCAAATTAATCACCCTATTCATGTCAATGGCTCAATCAAATCCTAAGAGCCTGGCATAGGGATTGTTGTCATCAACAATCTCTATCACTTCAAAGTCTGCTAGCGCACTTGCTCCTTCAATATCCACATTGATCCCATGCAATCACCCCATGGGTATTATTTTCTACTGGTTCACCATTCACAGCTGAATAGGAGTTCACTGCAGCATAGGCCTCCCCACGCGCTCCTATGTATGCTTCGACAAAACATTCACGTCCGATCCTAAATCTAGAATTACTTGGTCCATCTCATATTCTCATATTTGCGTGGTTAACATCATTTCTCTTCCAATCCACATCTTATGCTTTCCAATCTTTCGTAATATGTGCAGTTCTCCTGGCGTGATCCCAATGCATCTGTTACTGAGTTCCTGTAATCTTTTTACAGCTTCACTTTCACACAATAACTTCATGCATGTTTCTTGGAATGTCATGAGCATAGATGGGTCCATCTCCAACTCCGGATTATCTTTGCTTCCTAAAGTGGAGGCATCAGTGAAGCTCTTCTTATCTTCCATGAAGGTTTCCCAAGCGCGCTCCAAATCAAACTTTTCTTCTTTCACCGAAGCTTTGTGAACTCAAGTACTATCTTCTAGATGTTTTCTCTTATCATCTCCCATCACGATTCCACTTTGGAGCACAATGTTCACATTTGTATCTTCCTCGCATGGCTCAAACCTCATCATCTACAGGTTTTAAGTTGGGGGAGGTGGTATCACTCCCTTGTCACACATCCTAGCTATTAGCGTAGAACAATATTTCGTCTCATGATCAAACAAGGTACAATATAAACACGACAGCCGCGTTAGATTCATACAATCATGGGAATAATGTCCTTGCCCTCTGAAATTGTAGCATATCAACTGACCGCGACCTCTTCCAGGTCCTCCCCTACCTCAGCCTCATCCGTGCCCTTGAAATCTTGTTCATGCTATTCCTACATTCTGGTCTAGGGGATGCGATTCAGCCTGAACTCTGTAGGTGGGAGTTCTATCTATATTCAACTCATAGCTCCTACAAGTGCACTCATCATGTCCCACCAACCTACAAAAGTTACAGAACAACTGTTGTGAATTATGTGTGTACTTCTGTAGCAAATGGCAGTTGTTCGTAGCATTCTTTCCACCTATTTGAAAAATAGCACACCATAAAGTAGGCGTCGCACTACGTCCTACTTGCGCTTATGGTCTTAACGACATCGGTCCCCCTCCCGTGAGTTAATTTGAAAACACTGAGCAATGGTGCTTATCATGACCTTGACCCTTGCATTTTACACATCACACCTCTTCACGTACTTTTGGTCAAGTTTTCTTGTCCTGTTTCAGATTTTGCATCTCAATGCATAAGTTTTTCAATTGCATGTGGATTTTCTAAACTCCCAAGTTAAGATCCCACATTGGGGTCTCATGCAGCCTCGTCGCGATTTCTAAGGCCTCTTCCTGATTCATTAACTTTTGTCGCGACAACGTGCTCCTCAAGTATGGCGTTAGCGACACTACAAACCATTCGCGGTGCTATCCATCTGTTAGATTCATATTAGCTTCATGAATCATACACTTCAACCTCTGATCCAACTCCCAAGGGGTCTCGCCTGGTAGAATCGTGCTTTATTTGAATCAAATTATTGATTGTGCTTCAGACTTCGGCCTACTAAATTCTTTGTTTAGCACTGCTTGGATATCTGTGATTCCCACATTTGGATTATCATTGGAGTGCTTAATATACCAGCTCAGCATGTAGTCCTGCAAGGTGCTAACCAATGTCGCTTTCTTTATATTATCATCTCTAACTCCATAAACTTCCCATACGGCTCTTAACATGAACCAAAATTAATCTAAATTCTCATTTCCCAATCCCTTGAACACAAGCAACTTTATCATGCTTGCGATACTAAAATGGTGTGGTGGCGGAGGTAGTATGGGTGAAGATGGAGGTGATGGTGGTGAAGCTGGTGGTGGTGTGGGTGGGAGTGGTATGCAGGGAATTCTTTGCCTTATCAAATGGATTGCACTTCATTGAGAGACCTTCGTGAACTCTTCCTTGTCCCCTCACAGAGGTGAAATCAAAGGTCTATTTTGCGGTCCCTTACTTCCTTTGTTCCTATAGGTTTTTCCATTTTGCGTAGCTCTAAACATCAAGGTAATTGCATAACTCTCTTCTCACACAATAACATTTTAATCCAAGTATTCAGAGACTCTACATACTTGCCTCGCGGTCCTTTAAGAAAGTATCACTCTTCCTCTCTCTAGCTAACTAAAGTATCTACCGCGAAATCAGCAATGAATCCTCCTATAATCCAATCGAGCCAGTGATCAACAGTGCGCGTGATCTGATGCTCTGATGCTTCCAATCTGTGCACCAACTTTGGGGTCCACACGATAGGATCATCGAGCTTCGACCTTCCCTGGCTATCTACTAGCTTCGCAATCAACACCTACAACTCAATAGGGAAAGATGCGAAAAGATCTCATGGATTTCTATGTACAGGTAGCAGTCTAACCACTCTTCTGTTGACAATCGCAGATTCATGTTATCCTACGCTGCAAACTCGTGAATTCTCCTGTCTAACCAACTTTCAATTTCCTTCTTAGTTGGATTCCAATGATATGACATCAGACATCTATATGAATATTCCGGTCTCGGTAACAAAACCATTTGTTGTTTTGATGGGGCCTGACCCAGGTTCGGAGTTAATTAGCCAAAAAAATCCCTACACTACTGGCCTTTTCGGCAACAGCCCACAATGTGCGGACTGAAGTCTCACTCGAAGCAGTATGGGGGGATGGTGGAACCAAGTTTCCACACCCTTGAGATGTTTTAGGTGTCGATTTACTCCAACTGTGCCTACCTTCGTGCAGGTTATTTCGCACACTGTCTTGACCTACGATACCTTCCCGATCTATTATAATTTTCTTTCATTTAGCCCTAACTAGGGGCTAAGATTCTTTTGCGCTACTAGGGTAGCGATCTGTGCTATTTTCCCAAGTTACACCATGTATCTTACTTATCTTCTTACAATTTTTAGTTAACTTCGCCTAAATAGATACCTTATCTCACAATTACTTAATCAACACAATCAGATATGTTCGCATGCTGTATAAACAATAGACATACAATTTATACCCATTATATTCAATGCAAAAAATAGGAAATAATTACACAGAATTAATATGAAAACTTCTTTTTATTAATGCTTCCATGGTTACTGACTCAACTCACCTTGTGCACTCAATTGCAAGGGTCCACGCACTTAGTTGCGGACTACTAGACCTCTGCGCACTCAGCTGCAAGGGTCCGCGCACTTAGTTGCGGAATACTAGGCCTTTGCACACTCAGCTGTAGAGCCTTCTCCTACTCTACAACCCTAAGAATCGACTTTACACTTAGATCTTCCCCTATGATTCTATTCCATCATCCTTCGTTGACTTCGATTGACTAATTTACAACTTAGAGCCTCACTCTATTTATACAATCCCACGGTCCGCAGACCATGGGTAGATCTCTAAAGGCGACATTACATTAAAAAATTGAAGGCAGACAACCCTATGACTTATTTACAAACTTCACGCTCCACACCCATAAAATGTGGAATATTTACATCAGATTTACAACATTTAACCAAAAACTAGGCTTTAAGCCCCAAAACTTTCCTTGGGGTATCCCGTGCCAACAGATATTTAAAGCAACAACATGATAATGGAAAAAAGGAAAACACAAGTGAACAAAATGACTTGGCCTTTGTTATTTGAATCATGGTTGACTTCTTTTTTTCTTTTATGCCCTTTTTGGTGTGATCCTCCTAGTGGACCTGTGAATATATGACTATTTTTAATAGATATACAAAATATTGTAAGCAGTTTCTTGAGTTTTTTTATAAAAGGATATGGAAAATCCATATAAGTGGTCCTTAACCTTGTGGTTATTTTCAAACCAACTTATGTTTTGCATGTTTGAGAAGGATTTTACAAAAGATTATAGACATGTATAAATATTGATCTTATAAACTTCTTCCTCACCCTTTCATATTGATTGCACATTTCAATATGCATTGTCACTGGTTCTAGAAGTGGTTGTTGTTGAAATACGTTCATTAATCCTTTAGCAGTTAAATTTACCTGAACTTCATATTCGAAGTAGTGCTTTAGCCTACAAGACTACAATGTTAGCATTAGACTTTTCACTATTTGTGATTTTGTATTCAAGTATAAACTAACTTGTATTCAATGAAATAATTGTGTTAGATATTAGCCTGTAGACATAAAACCATCCACGTTCTTGTCATGACCAAGGTTGTTATGTATTATGAATTTTCCATTATGATCTATCATTTTTCAGATATAAAACAACTTATATTTAATGAAAGAATTGTCAATGGTATTGTGTCATAGATTGGTATGTAGACATTAAACCATCATCTTTATTGTCTTATTCAATATTGTTATCTATCATGAATTTACCATTATGATTTATCAGTTTACAAACATGTTCATTGTGAATATTGTTCAACATGCATTGTGAATATTGTTCAACATGTTCTGCAGAGTGCTAAAGTCGAGATGATCTTCCCGGAGCTTTTATTCCTTCGGTGTACCTTTGCACCTTTAAGGAAAATTGCTAGTTTTATGCATTAAGCATTGTTTTAAGAGATGCATAGCTTTGCACTGACATTGGATGTATGATATTAGTTTTTTTACTCACTTTTGTGATCATTTTTATTGGATATCAATGAAATTATCTTATCCATACTTGCAAAATAAGATGCCCTAAAAAATATGGGAAGACTCTATATCAGATGCAATATTCCTATCTAGCAAAGACAGGGATGACAAAGATAAGCAACAGAAATTATAAATCAACTTTTTATGATAAGAATACAAAACAAATATCTAGCAGTCTCTCCGATGTTTCCCACACTGACTTGATTTTACTAGAATAATTTTTGGTCCATGATCCCATCAAAAGAACATATAAAATTACTATTAAAGTATTTCCTCATGCTTAGTCATTGAATTGGGTGATTGTTTGAATGAAATTTGTTCAATCTGAAATATTGGGAAATTCCCAATTTAATGGAAATGTAGTGATGTCCTACCAGCTTTTAGGGATGCAGGGTTGTGGGGATGTCTCTTGCGGCCATGTGGAGAACCCCCTAAATTCTAGGGGACATCATAGGGGATAGAAAAATAGTTATTTTCAAAGTGTAATTAATCACACATTTATATAATTCAAGGAATGACATTGATGATCCAATTGGAAATTACACAATTTGGAGCATCATTGTATTTGTCATCATAATATCACCAATGGTTAAATGAAATGAAATATAATAATATAATGTCATTTTTTATGTGGAAACAAATCTGTAATTTTTTTCGAAATAAAATAAAATTTCATACACTTGATGCATTGAGCTTAAAAAAAATACCTTCTCTCAAGTCCAACAGGTTGACATGATTATGTACTTCCAAAACATCCCTAGGGATATCATCATACAGTTCCAACATTTTTACAAAAAACCTGCAGTGATTAACATAATGTATGATCTCATGCCTACATGCCCGCAGAAAATAACTATGTAATGACCACATTATAAAACTAATTGCAAAAAACTTTAATTGTGTTTTTAAATATAAAAGTATAAGAAAATCCTTATAAAAAGGAAGCATGTGAAAATTCTACATGTAGCCCGACCTAGTCCTCCATGGCCAACTATACATGTCTCTCAAGTCTAAGTCCCTCCATTGATAATCCATCAGTCAACATGTTTCACTCCCTGTAAATAGGCTCAAAGGATATCATCAAACAGTGGTTGTAAATTAAATTTTACATAAAACAAATTCTTTCCTCATATGTTTTTATTACCAGTAGAGAATCTCCAAAAACTTGTGAGTTACACCATATTGCAAGGTCATTGTCAGTGTAAATTTTAGAGCCATGAGATCTGAGAAGTTATTGGAGTATGTTTTAGCCTACCATTAAACCTTAACCAATGTGAGTTTGATAAGTGAAGTATACCATCTCCTCCTCCCATAGGAGGACCACCCTAGGAGGCTCCATCAAAGAAAGTCCAGGGCCTATTCTTGTCAATACATTCTACAACAATCTAATTTGGGAAATTAATAGTTGTACTTTGAATGAAAGATTTGATAATATTTAAATCTCAAAGGGACATTGTCGAGGAAAAGTACCCCTCTTCTTCAATATCTCTACATTTCCAGCTAGCTAGATTCCCTAGGCCATGATTCAAGGAAGAGCTATGTAATTCTTTGTTGTATCATTTCCATATCAATTTCTATGTTCCTCCTTAATGGAGTCCCCTGACCAAGCATTTCTCAAATTTTTGATGCCCTCAACTTCCTACCATACCTATTTAGAAAATTAACAAGACTTAATTAGATGAACAAATGAGTAGTTCTTTGTGGTAGAATTTCCACACTAATTTCAAGATATAACTAGATGAAATTTGTTTCCTCACTTTCCATGTGCAAGGTATGCCATCTTGGACCATGTTTTTATTTTCTTGAGGATAACCCAGGTGAGTTCTTTGTTATTAAGTAAAATCCACAAATATTCAAGACTTAGATGGTAATTTGAAGCTCCACACTGTTTTCCACCACCACCATGTAGGATCTACATACCCTTCTGCATCTAAGGCCTTGTAGCCTTCCCTAGGAGTATAATCCCTTCTTGGATTCAAAGATCAAACCAACATATATTCATCATCCTTTAGCCTCACAAAGCTTGATCTGATACTTTCAACATGTCTATCCCAAATATTTGCATTTTCCTCCATCAAACTAAGGTCCTTTCAGGTAAGCTCTTCCTAATGCCAAAAGTTAGTTATATTCATGCTAGCTATTTGGGACAAATTGAAAATACCTTGAACCCTTAAAAAAATAAAGTGATGTGTTGTGGAAGCTTATAGTTATCTATAACATCCTCTACAAATTAAGGGTGAATGGGATGATGTAGACTATCAATACTTGTAGGATATAGTCCTCCAAGAAGGGGGAAAACCCCAAACATTACCATTGTTGGGCAAGTTTTGGGGCAGCTGGGAAAAGAAACCCAAAATTGGGGCTTGGAGTAAAGATTACTCAATCATTTTAGAAGAAGAGACCCCTCTAGGAAATCTATAAATATGAGAGGGATGAATTCATTTTGGAGCATCAAGTGTGGATCAATTCATTTCTTCTTGAGCAGTAGATCTGAGGGTTTTAGACCCCTTAAAAGTTCTCTCCCTTGTCAATTTCAGTGGTCAAATATTCCACCCTAGTTGAAATACTCTTATAATTCCTCTTTGTTCTTGGCAAAGGTTCTATCTAAGGCAACAAATCTACTCCAAGAGTAAACTTTGTTCTAGGTAGAGGATCATTGAAGATTAAAACTCTATTATAGGCATAGGTACATCATTTGGGAAGCAACAAAAGGTTTGAAGTTGTTATGGGTAGTGAGGAGTATCATCCTATGAAGAAGACGAGCTAAAGTGAAACCTAACACTGGTAAGTAGCGAAGAAAGAGGATCGAGCTCTTTCTATGGAACTTGAAAGACAAAATCAGTGGCTTGGGATCATTATCTATTGCAATTAGGTTATGCATTAATTTATGGGTCATGAGGCTAGAATGTGTTCCTTGTGATTTGATCGTAAGAAGTTGTGGTCAAGTTCGAAGGTTTGTGGAAGTGTTTCCGCTCAAACCATAACTCAGTCGATAGATCTGTGTTGAAGAATTCAGATTCGGGCTACGTAAGTGCGAGACAATTAAAGTTCTCACAATGAGAAAACAAAAATGAATATCTATTTTTGTAGCAAAGGCCTCTTATGGCTCAATTCAAGATCAAAGATACCTAAAGGGAGATCATAGTAAACTCTAAGGCAGACTTGTAGACCACAGATGGTCAAGGACTATAGCACCCTTGGATCAACATTGTGTATAGTCCAACATAAGTCTAAGACTGTCTGAACAAATTACTTAATTGTTTGATTGTGGATTGGTTAGGGCCTGTGTCACACAGTTCGAGTTTGAATTCGAGCTCGGAAATAATTAAGTTTGATTCGAATTATAATTTTCCATTGAGGTTGGTATGAGGTTCAATATTTAGTTTGGATATACATATTTTTCAACACACATGCACATGCACACACACACACACACACACACACACACATATGACATAAAATAATAAAAAATCAAAATCTATGAATAAAGATATATGAGTAGCATTGAGCACCCATGGACCACAAATCATGACTATTATTCACTTCACACTCATGGCGGCAGGGAAAAGCAACATCTAGAAATTGAATTCAAGAAATTGCATAGAATAAACAACGGCAACACTAAGCATGATATAGTGAGTACACTCAGACTAAAGTTGGATTTTGAAAATCTATTGACAGACATGGTAAATAAAGCCAAACTAGTGGCCATCATGGGAAACTAATTGGTGGGAAGCGAAATAAGAGAAAACCATGTGTTTCCCATGGATTTTCTCATAGACCTTAAAACAATTGACAAAAAACACCCGAACTCTAACCTCGAACCCCAATTTTTTTTCTTTTAATTATAAATTCAAACCCAGGTTCATCTTTAGGTTCGAAATTGAGGTTCAATTATCAGGTTCTCCAAACCTAAATAAATTTGAATTTGAATTTTTTGGGTTCCCTGAATTTTGAACCTCAAGGTTCGAATTCAGCGAACCCAAAAAAATAATCCAAATTTGTTAGGGCAAGCAATTTGTTGACCAAAAGTTGGCCATTTTGTACATGGATCGTGTTTGTTCTATTTTGGATATATGTTTTGGATTAGACTTTGAAATATGATTTTGTAGTATTTTGAATTGTGGAATTGCGGTGCATTAAATGGAATTGCATACCATATTGTAGGATATGTATATTTTGCACAATTGTCTGTTTTGTTAGAAATATTATATTGTTTCTTTGAATTGCTAAATGTCACCTTGTTTTCTGCACCATTAAAAAGGAAAGATATATTTATAATTATACCTATTGTATTAGAGAAGGAGAAATTATCGATATAGGAAATTCTAGGGAAAATTTACCCTATTTCATTACATTCTTTCCACTATCTATCCAAGGGTTCAACTCTACTTTCACATTTTCTCCCCTGCCTGCACACTAAACAAGATAGCTTCCTATGAAAGGGAAGGCTAAAATCGTTGCTTTATAGATGATGGATACATTATTTAAGATTCTGATAATATTCCTTGTCCATCCATCTACTATTTCGGGAGAAATATTCCTCTTTGACCACTTGAGTACATAAACCATTACTTGGAATCAATCTCCACACACTCTTTGTAACCAAAGCCTTAGAGAATAAAAATCTATTCTTTAGGCCCTATCCCTCTTATGTTATTGGCACTACTAATTTCATCCAACTGACCAAAGGAATGACCTTCCAATCTTTACAACCTGACCAAAGAATTCTGTAGCACAACCTTCTGATAGTTTCCATAAATTTTGTCACATGATTCAAGTTCGAATTCAAGTTCAACAATGATTAAGTTTGATTCAAATTCAAATTTTCCGATGAGGTTTGTATGAGGTTCGACATTAAGTTCAACTATACATATTTTTCAACACACACACATATAACATAAAATAATAAAAAGTCAAAATCAATCAATTAAGCTACATGAGTAGCTGTGAGCATCCAAAATTCACAAATCATGACCATCACTCACCTCACGCTCCGAGCAGCGGGGACAAGCAGCGTCTAGAAATTGAATTCAAGAAATTGCAGAGAATACAACATGCAGAGGCAACACTGAGCTTAATAGAGTGATTACACTCAAATTGAAGTTGGCTTGTGAAAATCGATTGACAACCATGGTAAATAAAGCCAAACTAGTGTCCACTGCAGGAAACGAATTGGCGGGAAGTGAAACAAGAGAAAACGGTGTGTTGCTTATGGTTTTTCTCATAAACATTAAAACAACTAACAAAAACTGCCTGAAATCCCACCTCGAACCCCAATTTTATTTTATTTTAATTTAAAATTATGCTTCAAGTCTGTCTTTAGGTTCACCTCCAAGTTCAAATTCATTGAGGTTTGAATTTGAAGTTCGACTATCAGGTTCACCGAACCTGAATGAATTTGATTTTTTTTTTGGGTTCGCCGAATTTCGAACGTTAAGGGTCAAATTCGGCTAACCTTGTGACATGGTCCATAACTCCTTTAGGAATCCTTGATACAAACATTTAGTATACTAGAATAGCCTCTAGGACTACTTTGACCAAAACCAAATAATCTCCTCCATACAACGGTCAATTGCACCATATATTTAACTTTTTTCTAGCTTTGAGATCACAATTGCCAATACCTCTTTGGATGATCATTCGACTTAGGTTGAAATCTCAAATACTTCATACCACTCTCCACATCAAAAAGTTGATAAGAAAACATATAGGTTAAATAAACTTGTTTATCATCAGGGATACCACAGAAGTGTTGAATATAGTAGTTATGTTCTTTTTTTCATAATTAACTATTTTAGCCCTTCAACTATATATAAGACATGTTCATAATGTTGGATTCAAAAGAGAGGGAATTTTGAATTTCAAAATTAGAATTTTTGGCTCCAAAAATATCATGTCAGGTCTCTTAAAGATGAAGTCATCCTGCCCCTATAGACAAACCTATTCAGGTTCATCCAATCACTATATATATATATATATATATATATATATATATATATATATATATATATATATATATATATATATCTGTGTTTTGACCTTATCACTTGAGAGGTAATTCCAAATCACGTATGTTCAATCAAAGGAGAAGAGAGATAAGGGAATATCAAAGTAAAGAAGAAATTTGAGTTTCTGGGCATACCATGTTTAAGTAGACCAAATTCCCTTAGGTAAGAACAAAGCAATTTCTAAGGTGGGGGGGGAATTTTTCTTTGGTTAACCAGGTTTGACCTGGGTATATTTGTGGTCATTTTGAATTTTATTTTGACTAAAAGTTTAGATTGTATCTCTTGTTGAATTGAATGATTTCCCTAGCAAAAAGTTTGTTGGGTTTTCCCCCATGTGGGTTTTCCTAGGGTAGATATTTGTGTTTCTTGTTTGGGTGTCTCTTTGTGATCCTACTATCCTAAATGTTTCTCCTATTGATGTATTTTGTATAATTCCTTAATGATGAATAAGAATATGAAAATAATTAAATCATTAGAAGTAATTATTATTTTAGAAGACTTTGCAAATTCCACAAGAAGGACATGGTGGATTTATTCACATTTATCTGCATAGCTATAGCCATACTAAAAAATCCTATGATTTATTTTAGCTCATCAACACCTTGCCTAGTTCCATCACAAAAAAATAGTATGTTGTCTACAAAGAGAATATGAGATAGTGAACGATAATTTGCTACTTTGATGCCCTTGAAAATGCCAACCTATTAAATGAAGTTAGAGGAGGAAGGGTTTTTCCATATTTAGTAGGTGCACTAAATTTGGTGGAGGGACCCACAAGTAGGGCCAAGGCACAATTTACCTTTTTCTAATTTTTTTCACTTAGGAAAATTCAAATTTTCCTATAGTCAAAAATTAGATTGATCTCAATTGTCCATGGAGACCTAATCTCAGCCATTCATGGCAGTGGTGGGCCTAAGTCCAATTCTAAGAGGGAATAAGGGTGAAAATCTTGGTCATTATACACAAGACATCTTGGTGTTCATCTCAGAAAGAGAGAGACAGAGAGATAGAGAGAGAGAGAGAGGAGTTCAACTCAGTGTTAGGGTTTCAGATCAATGTGAAAGAGGCAGAGAAAGTAGGTCGATTAAGCTAGAACCACTCCCAACCATTCGCATACCTCAACAATCACTTAGATAATCACGTAGAGGAAGTCGTATAGGGAGTGTGAGTCTGTACTAGTGCACATAAAAGAGGCAGAGCATGTTTGTAGTGCGTAGATAGATGAGTAAAGGGCTTGCAAGGAGAGAGGCAGAAGTTCTCCCTCTTGAATGTAGTATTTTCCTTAAGCATATTTTACTGAGCTAAACAATAAAACACCAAAATTGCAAGTTTTCCCCAGATTGGGGCTTCCTAGAAAATTATTTTGTGCTATTTTTATGTTGTGCTTGGCTTCATCTCTTCCTTTTGTTTATTACTGCAAGCGAGTTAGAAAACTCAAAATATTTGTGGGTTAAAAGTTAAAGTTCATATTTTCGTTCTTTTTTTGGTCAAAATTCACAACTTAGTTAACTGGGTTTTAGAAAACTAACATGGTATCAGAGCCATGTCTCTGAGTGAAGACTAGTATCATGTTATTTCAACCTCAAGTACAGGCACAACCTGCACTAAGGAACAGGAATAGTCTTTACATCTTGCAGTAGTCAACACCATCATGGTTTTCATCAAGTCCAAAGGGGGATATTGTTGGCATTATGATACAAGTATTGTCCTTGATGGAAACACTACAAGTCAACTTAGTTTTGATAAGAGGCTAACAAGAGTATTCAGAGGCAATAGGGCAGTGGTACAAAGGGTAATGAATATGGAACTAAGGTTTATTGATCAAAATAAAGAAGTTGAAGGAAGAAGATGATGTAAGAGCAGTTTAAGAGATCCACACAGGTTAGCTTAGTCCAAGAAGCGTATACACGCAGGTACGCAGAACAGAAATTGCGTATAACGTACACACACACTCCCATAGAAGGAAAAGCCGTACATGTTGAAAACCATGGTTTTGGTCCGAGGTATTTGGTCCAAGGTATCTTTGGACCATGATATTGACCCTAGGTATTTAGTATGAGGTATTTGGTCTATGGTATTTGATCCCAGGTATTGGTCCTAAGTGGATTCGATCCATGGTATTGAGAAAGGCCAAAAACTATATAAAGAAGAGAGGATCATAAGGCTAGATGTGCAAGTGAATAAGATTCTAAGGAATACTTCTATCTAAAGTATATTGTATGTTGCAGGGTTATGTTTGGGACTAGATCTGAAATATTTATGTGCACCTTGAGTTTAATATTGGATCAGAATCATGAGGCCTGAAATGAATTATTCTTGAATGATTTGATATTGGTTGAGGGTAGATCTGATGTTTTGCCTATGTTTTATTCATTATCTATCATGATCTGGGTTTGTTTGAAGTCTAGAATTGCAACAAAGTTCTGAGTCAATATTTGCAGATCTGTACGCAGGTTCGTCTCGAAAAAAGAGCATATACAAGCAGGTTTTGTTCTTTCAAGTAGCATATACAAAATAAAGGCTTTATGTTCAGAGACGACTGATCTATCAGATCAGTATTGTTGATTTATTGCTGCTGCTATTTTACTATTGTCTGTCAAATAAGTCTTATTAGATCTGAATGTAAATCTGAATGCATAAGGAGGTTGATATTTGATTGATTGTATAAGTGAGAAGAAGTGTTTATGTTGCATGCCTCTGTAAAGTTCTATAAGTTGACAGTAGATGTTTAGTACACTGTTGGTTGGTACAGTTTGTGCTTCAGAGATCTTATGATTCAGAATATTTAGAGGTATACGCAGGTTGGGCTGAAGGAAGTAGCGTATACATGCAGGTTTTCTTCATTTAAGTAGCATATATAGTCTAAAACATGAATTTTTGAGGTTTTATTTGGTTCTAAATGTTGATACAGGTTTTTGGGTTCAACATAGTGTTCTGATGACAATGATCTAATTGTTTCAGATTAACTGCATGTTGGTTGATGAAATTTGAGTTTCTAAATTTCTGATGGGCTATTGATGAGTCAAGGTCTTCATATGTCTTGATATGTGCCAGGAGCATCCAGTTTGAAAATTCATGAAACGTGGTCCTTGGTGGAAGAGTGGAGTTTTCTGTAGGCTGGCACCTATGTACTTGTAAACATATTGGCTACTACAAGAGCTAAGGGGTTGTAGCTCCCTTCCAGTAGAAGCTGGAGAATGAGAGAAGGTTGTAACCTTCTGCAGGTAGAATCCTACATACTGGTATGAGCCTGCACCAGTACAAGATTATAAATAGATTTTCTTATTATTAAAAGAAGATAGAGACGACAACAGCAGGTGATTTTCACCCATTTCCACCTTAAATCTTGGTGTTCATGTGTGTTGCTTATGTGTAATGGTTTATTATGTTTATACTGCATATGGTTACTGTTTAATGATTGATGAAGTACTGATGCACTGATTAAAGATCAACATATGATGAATTAACTAAATCATAAGTTTACTACATAAATGTTGGTTTCCTTAAAGGCAGTTGCATGTACATGCTAGTTCCCCTCTCTGAAGTAGTGTATATAAATATGATTATGAAAAAGAAAAATTCTTGATCTGATAATACTGATTCACCCCCCCCTCTCAGTATTATTTCCAGCAATTGGTATCAGAGCCAAGTTCTTCAGAAGAAGCTTGATCACTTGAAATAAGATCCATCAAGATGAATAATCACAAAAGCATGGGATCCGTCAGACCGCCAATCTTCTATGGGAGAAACTTTGTTTATTGGAAAATAAGAACCACGGCCTATCTACAATCTCTTGGAATAGACATATGGGAAATTGTGGAAGGAGGATATAAATTTCCAACAGCAATTCCAGACACGGCAGGTAAAAAGAAATATGAAACCAATGCCAAAGTTGTCAATACTTTATTGGGAAGTTTGTCACAATCAAAGTTTGTCAAAGTCATGTAGCTCAAATCAGCCAAAGAGATATGGGACAAAATCGTTCAAAGTTGCGAAGGAGACTCTCAGGTAAAACGTGCTAAGCTTCAAACTCTCAGAATTTAGTATGAAACTCGTAAGATGCATATTGATGAGAATATAGCTAGTTACTTCTTACGTATAGATGAGGTTGTTAATTGTATGAAAAATATGGGTGAAGAAATAAAGGAAGTTACCTTAGTTGAGAAAATTTTGAGATCCTTGTCTGCTAAATTTGAATCAAAAGTGTCTACCATAGAAGAAAAACAGGATCTGCAGAATATCACTATGACACAGCTTCACAGAATTCTAACTGCTTTTGAGATGAGGAAAGGAGGTCCATCAAATATGAGAGAAGCAGCATTTAAAGCTTTAGCAAAAGGAAAAGAAAAGGAAGAAGAAAATGAATTAGGACACATTTCAGAAGAAGAAGATGAGGTAAATTTTGTCAGGAAGCTTCAACTGGGTTTTGAAAGGTTCAGAGGTAAGCAACCTTTCAAATGCTTTGCTTGTGGTAGATTCGGTGATTATGCTACCAGATGTCCTTATAAAGATAAATATGAAAAAGGAAAGGAATATGCAAAAAGGAATAGGAAACAAGTTGTGAATAGAAGGAGTTACTCTACTCATGAACTTAGCGATGGTTTATCTAATAGTGATGAAGATGAAACTGGTCAAGATTATAGACTTCTCATGGCTTATGATAGCAATGATTTTTGGGTTAGTTTAGAAGAGGATAGTGATGGTTTATCTAATAGTGATGATTATAGACTTCTCATGGCTTATGACAATGATGCTTTTTGGGATGCCTTAGAAGAGGAAAACTTTCATGAAGAAATCTCTAAACTCAAAATCTATTTAGAAGAAAAGAATATGATCATAGATACCTTGACATACCAACTTGCTGAAAAATAAAAACACAATGAAAAACTAGAATGTGAAATTGTGGGTCTAAGAAAAGATCTTGAGAAAACAAAATCTCTCAATCTTAGATTTGCTAAAGGATCAGAAACTCTAAATGAAACTATCAAAGTTTGGCATTCTCCTCTAATAAAGATAGGTCTTGGATGTACTGAAGAAGCATCTCAATCACAAAAGCCGTAAACCTCCACCAAAAGCTATCTTGATGCAGCAAAGACCAGTGAACAGTTTGAAAATCGTCAACAAAGGCATAAAGTTGATCACCAGGTAAATCATACTCAATTTTCTCCAAGGATGAATATCAATAGAAGCCACAACCAACCTTAGGAAAAATCATACTCATTTTTCTCCAAAGATGAATATTAATAGAAACTAAAATCAACAGGTAAATAGATTCGATAGTCGTAGAAACTTCTTTAATGGGCAATGTTTTTCATGTCATAATTTTGGGCACAAAACTACTCAATGTGTTGCTTACAAAACCATCGTGACTAGAGAAGCACGAAATCAAAGGAATATAACAAGAATCAAGAGAAGTTCCTATAATAACTTTTCTCCTCTTGAAAATGAAATAGAATTCTCAATTTGCAACAACTTTGGTCATAAAGAATCTGAATGCAAGAGAAAATTTCAGCAAACACCTCAAAAGGAGAAAACGCCATTAAATCCCAAGATATGGAGAGGGAAAGAATCTCAAACAGAAAGATGTGGTATATCCTTGTATGCAGAAGGACAAGAAAATCAATGGTACATCGACAGTGGATGATCCAAACATATCACATGTGACAAAGAGAAAATTCACTCATATAATGCCTTAGAAAAGGAAAAGAATGTCTCATTTGGAAATGACACTCCAACTGTCATAAAAGGTAAAGGTTATGTTTTCTTGAAAGAAAAGGTTAAAGTTAGAAATGTTATGTATGTAGATGGTTTAAAGCATAACATGTTGAGTGTCAGTCAAATTTGTGATCAAGGAAATGAAGTGGTGTTTTGATCAAACAGATTTGTTGTTCGTGAGCTTGATACAGGAGAGACCGTGATCAAAGGTACAAGAACTCAAAACAACTTATACATACTCAAAGGAGGACAACAATAGTGCTATCTAAGAAAAAATGATGAAAATTGGTTGTGGCACAGAAGATTGGGACATCTAAGCTTTTCTCAAATAAGAAAAACATGCAGACTCAAGGTTGTTCATGATCTTCTAGATATCAGCATCCTAGAAAATACAATATGCAAACCATGTCAAATCGGTAAGCAAACCATAGTTCACTTCATGGACAAAGAAGGGTCAGCTAGTAAGCCTCTTGAACTTATCCATACTGATTTATGTGGACCAACAAGGAAAAAGTCACCTCATGGCGAAGAATACTTTATTTTATTCATTGATTATTTTTCCAAAATGTGTTGGATAAGTCTTCTAAAGCATAAAGATGAAGCATTTGAAAAGTTCCAAGCCTTAAAATATTTGGTTGAAAATGAACCAGATCAAAAAATCAAATGCCTCAGATCTGATCGAGGAGGGGAATTTATATCGGATGAATTCTTTGACTTTTATGAACAACAAGGAATAAAAAGGGAATTCTCCACTGCAAGAACACCTCAACAAAATGGTGTAGTAGAAAAGATGAACAAAATAGTTCAACAAATGGTTTGAGCCATGTTAGATGAATTTGGAACTCCTACAACCTTATGGGGTGAAGCTGCATTAGTTGTCGTGACTATTCTCAATAAAGCAAATGCTCAAGTAAATAGCACTCAAACTCCACATGAACTTTGGTATGGTAAGACTCCTACTATAAAATACTTTAAAGTTTCTGGAAGCAAATGTTTTATCAAGAGGAGTGATGAAAAACTTGGTAAGTTTGAACCCAGAGCAGATGAAGGGATTCTTCTTGGTTATTCTTCCAGAAGTAAAGGATATAAATGTTATAATAAAAGACTTGGGAAAATTGTTGAAAGCATTGATGTTGTAGTTGATGAAGCATGCAAAAATCCAAAAGAAATAAAATCAACAGAAGATTATGACAATGAGGAAGATGGGGATTACTTTCCCACATCAAATCAAAATTATATCGAGGAAGAAACCAATGAAGCACTAGAAGAAGATATAATGGTAGAAGAAAAGACTCCATCCAGGTATGTTCAGAAAAATCATCCAGAAACTCAAATTTTAGGAGAAAGGGAGGCTGGTGTACAGACGAGAAGAACTATTATAGGGACCTCAAGCTATCTAGCATTACTATCCTCCATCGAACCTCAAAATGTAAATGAAGCATGAAAAGATGAATGTTGGTTCAAGGCCATGGATGAAGAACTTGAGCATATTGAAAGGAATGACACTTGTGAATTAGTTCCTAGACCTCATGATAAAAATATTATAGGAACTAAATGGATATTTTAGACTTTAAGCTTCTGTAGTAGTTTTTTGGAGTAATATGATCCAAATTATCCATATTATTATGTTCATTATGTCGATGTTTCGAACCCCAAAGGGGGTCCATCATCAGGACCAAAAATGATAGATTATGAATGATAGTTTTTAGAGAAGAATCTTCCGACCAGAGTATATATAAACCTAAAAATGATAAATTTTTATAGAAGCCAACCAGTTCAAAGAGTTAACCTACATATATGAATTCTTTAATTTTAAATTTTAATTATTTTATTTTTTTATTTTTTATTTTAATTATATTTAAATAAATAATTAATTAATTAATTACTAATAAATACAACTGATTAAAACTAATGAGATATTAATTGTAATAAGTTTATTTATATAATGTAATATGATTATTTTCTAGTTTTTGTTTATTATTTATAATAAGTTTTTAATAAGTACATATTTTTCTTCCTTTCATTTTTATTTTTCTTTAAGGATGCAAGTCAATATCAGCAAAACGAAAGTAGTGGTCTTCTCTAAGAAAAGAAAGCATAACCAGCATAAGTTCTATTTTGAAGGCAACATTTTGGAAGAAATTGCGGATTACAAATACCTCGGGATTGACTTCAACAAAAATCTAAGCTGGAATGGTTGTAGAAAGAAAAGAAATTTGAGGGGTTGGAAAGCATTTTATTCTTTTCAAAATAGGTGTAGAGAGGCAGAGTTATGGGACTGGAAGACCACTCAAACTCTTTTTGGGCTTCTAGTGATTCTGGTGATTCTCTATGGTTGTGAACTATGGGCTAGTTGTACCTCTGACATGTAGTGGAAACAAATTGAGAAAATTTAGAAGCATTTGATTACAAACAAATTTAAGATTAAAAGTGCAATTCCTTATGATATCTTGTTAAGTGAAATAGGGACTGCTCCTATTGAAGCAATTGCTATGGTGCGAGTCATAAGGTATTTAAAAAAAATTGAGCAAATGGAAGAGGGTAGATAGCCTAAGGTTGTCTTTAATGATAGATTGTGCAAGAGCAGAAAAACTTGGATGCAGCAAAATAACAAATGGTTTAGTAAATGGGGTATTTGCTTGAATGTGTGTCCCATAAACAGTAAAGAGATAAAAGATTTTGTTATGGAAAATTTCCACAAATATACTTGGGATAATGAGATAGGAAGAAAGAAAAATTACCATATTGAAATGTTTAATCCCACTCATAATCATCAACCATAAGCATACATGGAGGCCAATATTTCTTGGAGAGCCAAAATTCTTATTGCTCAGTTAAGGACTAGTTCTCATCAACTCTGTTGTGAAACAGGGGGCTGGAAAAGGCCAAAGGAAGTGTGAGAGGAAAGGGTATGCATTCTTTGTTCTTCCAAAAAAGTGGAAACATAAAAACATTTCACTTTAGAATGTGAGGCCTTCAAAGACAACAGGGAAATTTATGCAGATATGTTGGCAGCTAGCTCTTATGATAATTTATTTAGAGAGGGGTTTGTCGAGAATCTAAGAGCATTTATTGTGAAGCTTCACAGAAAAAAGGTTGAATACATCAAGCAAATGAAGAAGCAATCTGTCCCATAAGTTGATCTGAATGGAAAATGGCATCAACCCATGGTATTCATCCACCCATGGAATTTACCCATGATATTGTAAGGGGCATCTACTCATGGTATTTATCCACCCATGGTATTCATTCACCCATGGTATTTTCCCATGGTATTGTGACATCCACCCATGGTATTCATTCACCCATGGAACTGACCCATGGTATTGTGACATCCACCCATGGTATTCATTCGCCCATGGAATTGACCCATGGTATTGTGACATCCACCCATGGTATTCATTCACCCATGGAGTGACATGTGGTATTGTAACTGAAAAATACTATAAGTAACAAGTCGCATTTTGTAAAAGGACAGTTTGTTCGCCACAATATAGCTCTTACAATTATTCTCCATTTTAATAAAAAAAAATCTTTCTGGTTTTGTTTATTGGGCATTGTACTCTTTTTCTTCTGGAAATTTCAATTTTTTCAAATCTTGGGGACCTCCCCCCCAAGATCCATTTCAATCTTTTAGATCTTGAGGGCCTCCCCCTTAGATCCAGATCAGTGGTATTAGAGCAGGTTATGATTCCATGGGAATAAGGGTTTCATGCATATTTCAATTTCAAATTTTTGCAGCAATATTCAACAAACTTCAAGCACACGTTGCAACCTCAACCGAGCACTTTCTTGGGCCAAGCAGGAAGAATTTTTCTTTTTTCATTTTTTTGCAAGAATGTTTTTTGGGCAAAGAGTTTTTAGATCATATATGAAACATTTGGTAGAATATTTACAAAAAAAAAATAACAAATCTGGATTCCTTGTGAAAAAATACCAAAATTCAAAAAAAAAAAAAAATGGCAAATATCGCTGATTTAAAATTAGCTATGTGGACAGTCACTATCCTATCATTTTTTGAAGTTTTTGTGCAAAATTTTAGAAAAATGATTGTAGATCTGAGCTCCTCTTGAAAATTCACCCAATTTCAAAAAAATATGTGTCGAATTGGAGTTTGGATGTGGGAGATATCGTTGATTTAAAATCAACTATTTTTTCAAAACTTTTGTGCAAGCAGAAAATTTGCAGTGGGAATCAGAGATTCTAGACTATCCAGATAAGGATTTCCAACACATGGGAAGATGAAAAATGGTCCTTCTGCTTCCAAAAATAGGTTATAATAAATATTCTGAGTTATATTGACTGAGTTATGTCCATTTTAATTCTGTAGCAGCATTCGAAGTGGGTTCCCATTGGAGATGTACCTTCCCACCCCACTTTAGTAGGCACCTGCTTCACATTCATGAGTTTCAGCATAGCAACATTTGGCTTGGGTTATTTGGAAATGTTCCCTCCCACCCCAGCCTATGTAGGCACCTACTACTTTATCAACAACCAACATCATGGTTATGGGTCAGTCGCACAAAATCCTTGTCATCGAAGTCCATTTTCTAGGTCACACACTGTTAGTATCACAGTTTGTCACAAGAATTACAGGGTATCTCTATCCTCAGACCTTCGTTTGTCATGTTTATGGGTCATCCACAAACTCACACTTCATCGAAGTCCATTTGCTAGGCCACACATTGTCAGTATCACAGTTGGTCACAAGCATTACAGGGTATCTCTATCCTCGGATCTTCATTCATCATGGTTATGGTTCAATCACAAACCCACACCTCATCGAATTCCATTTGCTAGGCCACACATTGTCAGTATCACAGTTGGTCACAAGAATTACAGGGTATCTCTATCCTCGGATCTTTTTTCATCATGGTTATGGGTTAAGCACATAAAACCCTTCTCTTCAGTGGCTCATCATATTCAACAAAGGCTTCGCAGGAGGGAACTTCACGCAATGGGGACCATTTCTTCTTAAGGAGGGAGGAATGATCTGAATGGAAAATGGCATCAACCCATGGTATTCATCCACCCATGTTATTCATCCACCCATGGAATGTACCCATGGTATCATAAGTGGCATCAACTCATGGTATTTATCCACCCATGGTATTGTAAGTGACATCCACCCATGGTATTCATTCACCCATGGTATTTTCCCATGGTATTGTGACATCTACCCATGGTATTTGCCCATGGTATTATGACATCCACCCATGGTATTCATTCACCCATGGTATTATGACATCCACCCATGTTATTCATTCACCCATGGTATTATGACATCCACCCATGGTATTCATTCACCCATGGAATTGATCTGTGGTATTGTGACATCCACCCATGGTCTTCATTCACCCATGGATTGACCCGTGGTATTGTAACTGAAAAATACTATAAGTAACAAGTCGCATTTTGTAAAATGACAGTTTGTCCGCCACAATGTAGCTCTTGCAATTATTCTCCATTTTAATAAAAAAAAATCTTTGTGGTTTTGTTTATTGGGCATTCTACTCTTTTTCTTCTGGAAATTTCAATTTTTTCAAATCTTGGGGCCTCCCCCCAAGATCCATTTCAATCTTTTAGATCTTGAGGGCCTCCCCATTAGATCCAGATCATAGGCTATCTTTAGCCTCATGGACGTTAAAATGATTTATTTCTTTCTTCTTTCTTTCTAATTAGTTTATTTTTAGTTTATTTTAATTAAAATCAATTTTTTATTTATTTATTACTAAATTAATTAATTAATTAATCAATTAATCAATCAATTAAGCTATAAACCCTAAGTATCTAATTAATAAAGATGTAAAATTATACTAAATGGATATTCAAGAACAAGATGAATGAAAATGGAGAAGTCATTAGACACAAGGCCAGACTTGTTTGTAAAGGTTATGCTCAACAAGAACGTATAGATTTTGAAGAAACTTTTGCACCTGTTGCCAGACTTGAAGCCATAAGAATGTTTCTTACTCTTTCTAGTTTTCGGAAATTCAGAGTATACCAAATGGATGTAAAATCAGCCTTCCTTAATAGAGATTTAGAAGAAGAAGTTTATATTGAATAGCCACAAGGATTCATTCTTGGAAATGATGCAAAACATGTATGCAGACTCAAAAAGTCTCTTTATGGTCTGAAACAGGCTCCAAGGGCTTGGTATTACTGCCTTGACAAATATCTACACCAACAAGTTTTTACAAAAGGTTATGAAGATAGAAATTTATATACAAATATTCAAAATGATAAATTGTTAATTATTATTGTTTATGTTGATGATATCATTTTTGGTAGCAATGAAGAATTCATGAGTCAGAATTTTGCTTCAATAATGCAGCAAGAATTTGAAATGTCCTTGCTTGGTGAACTTATCTATTTTCTTGGTCTACAAGTTTAGCAAACTAAAGATGGTATTTTCTTTCAAAAACCAAATATCTCAAGCAGATCTTCAAAAAGTACAGAATGGAAGATTCTAAACCTGTATGTACTCCAATGGTAATAGGATGTAGTCTCAACTCAAATGATGAATCAACAGCAGTACATCAACCAACTTACAGATCCATGATTGGCAGTCTGCTTTATCTAACAGGGACCCGACCTGACATCATGCATGCAGTAGGAATAGTTGGAAGATTCCAATCAAATCCAAAGGAATCACACCTTCAGGCAGTCAAAATAATTTTCAAATATCTTCAAGGAACTCAAGACTTTGGACTATGGTATCCTAGAGATGCAGGCCTTACTCTTCATGCATATATAGATGCAGATTAGGCAAGAAGTGTTGATGATAGAAAAAGAACTAGTGGTGGTGCATTATATATGGGTTCTAGGTTAGTGTCTTGGTTCAGAAAGAAATAAAGTTCAATTTCTTTAACTACAGCTGACGCAGAATATGTGGTTGCTGCATCTTAATGCACACAACTACTTTGGATGATGCAAGCTTTGCAAGACATTCAGATCACATGTACTCCACCCATCTCCATTCTATGTGATAATACAAGTGCCATCACTATTTCAAAGAATCTAATCATGCACTCCAAGACCAAGCACATACCCATCAAGTACCATTTTATATGAGAACAAGTGCTTGAACAAAAGGTCAAATTGGAGTATGTCCCCTCCAAAGAATAGGATGCTAGTATATTCACTAAACCACTACCTAGAGAAACATTTGAATATCTCAGACTAAAGATAGGAGTTGGTGTTGCATCATCCTGCTATTAAATCCAGGTTTTCAGAGGAAGTTTACTACACGCTGGTTTCATAAAGTATATGCATGGGTACAAGTGGGTTGCCTTGACTGAAAGCACTTATATGTTTTTCTAACAAAAAAATTAGTGGTAGCACAGGTTTAGGGGGAGTGTTCACATTCCGCATTATTGGCATTATGGTTGCTAAACTCAGCTATTTCTTAGTTGCATCAGTCATTAGTGTGATATACCTTCTTCTGTCATGGTCTATATTTCAATGAGTTCTATTGGTCATATGATGTAATTTATTTACCCAATATCCTTGGGATGGATGATGTAATAATTGTTGTATTTTTGTCATGTATAAACTTTGGTATATCCCCACTTGGTTGGACATATGAGTCAAATATGGTGTATCCCCACTTGGTTGGGTGATTGATGTATGTATGCATTCACGGTCATAGGGAGGTCATACTCACTTTGTTGAGTTATAGTGTCATGTTATTATATTGAATCATCTCTCTGTAGACTCGGCATGTACTCAGGGGGAGTATGGATAACATCATGCAAAGGAGGAGAGTAGAGTGGTCCACCCTTTGCCCTTGATGTCAAAGGGGGAGAGTATTTTGGTATTTTGGTGTTGTATGGTATCTCTAACAATATGTATAGCTTGCAGTAGTCAGCACCATCATGGTTGCCATCAAGTCCAAAGGGGGAGATTGTTGGCATTATGATAGAAGTACTGTCCTTGATGGAAACTCTACAGGTCAACTTTTTTTTTATAAGAGGCTAACAGGAATATTTAGAGGCAATAAGGAAGTGGTACAGAGGATCAGGAAGATGGAACTAAGGTCTATTTATCAGAATAAAGAAGTTGAAGGAAGAAGATGATGTAAGAGCAGTTTAAGAGATACACGTAGGTTCACTTATTCCAAGCAGCGTATACAAGGCACTTATTTATTGTTTATGCCAGCCAGCAACATGCTCTTTCATCCATCCCCCATGCATTTGAATACCAATCATTCATTTCGAGGAGCATCATTGGTGAATCTCAATCAGCCAGCACTTGAAACTGAGAACATTCGATCCCTCCTGAGCTCCCCCATGCTCTTTCGAGCTTTCTCGATCGATTCATTCGGAAAGAAATCCAACCAATTGGTTTTCCCTACCTATCTAAATACAATGGCTGGCTGCCTGAAGATGCTTCTTCTTATCAATCAATCAATAGGGAGGGGGTAATGAGCAAGAAAGAAGCTAGAAAATAGGTACTTAGAACAAAAATAGTGTATAATGTACACATGCACTCCTACAGAAGGCAAAGCACATACATGTTGAAAACCATGGTTTTGGTCTGAGGTATTTGGTCCAAGTTATCTTTAGACCATGATATTGACCCTAGGTATTTAGTTTGATGTATTCAGTCCGTGGTATTTGATCCAAGGTATTGGTCCTAAGTGGATTCGATCCATGGTATTTAGAAAGGCCAAAAACTATATAAAGAAGACAGGATCATAAGGCCATATGTGCAAGTGAATAAGATTCTAAGGAATACTTCTATCTAAAGTATATTTTATGTTGTAGGGTTATGTTTGGGACTAGATCTGAAATATTTATGTGCACTTTGAGTTCAATATTAGATTAGGATCATGAGACCTGAAATGACTTATTCTTGAATGATATGATATTGGTTGAGGCTAGATCTAATGTTTTGCATTTGTTTTATTCGTTATCTATCATGATCTGGGTTTGTCCGAAGTCTGGAATTGCAGCAAAGTTCTGAGTCAATATTTGCAGATCTGTACACAGGTTCATCTCGGTAAAAGAGTGTATACACGTAGGTTATGTTATTTCAAGTAGTGTATACAAAAGAAAGGCTTAATGTTTAGAGATGACTGACCCATCAGATCAGTATTGTTGATTTATTGTTGCTATTATTTTACTATTGTCTATCAATGAAGTCTTCTTAGATCTGAATGTAAATCTAAATGCATAAGGAGGTTTATATTGATTGATTGTATAAGTGAGAAGAAGTGTTTTTTGTTGCATGCCTATGTAAAGTTCTGTAAGTTGACAGTAGATGTTCAGTACACTATGGGTTGGTATAGTTTGTGATTCAGATATTTTATGATTTAGAATATTTAGAGGTATACGTAGGTTGGGTTGAAGGAAGTAGTGTATAAATGCATGTTTTCTTCATTGAAGTAGCGCATACAGTCTGACACATGAATTTTTGAGGTTTCAGTTGGTCTTGAGGTATACGTAGGTTGGGTTGAAGGAAGTAGTGTATAAAGCATGCTTTCTTCATTGAAGTAGTGCATACAGTCTGACACATGAATTTTTGAGGTTTCAGTTGGTCCTGAATGTTGATACAGGTTTCTGGGTTCAGCAGAGTGTTCTGATGACAGTGATTTGATTGTTTCAGATTAACTGCATGTTGGTTGATGAATTTTGAGTTTCTAAATTTCTAATGGGTTATTAATGAGTCAGGGTCTTCATATGTCTTGATATGTGCCAGGAGCATCCAGTCTAAAAATTCATGAAACGTGGTCCCTGGTGGAAGAGTGGAGTTTTCTATAGGTTGGCACCTATGTACTAGTAAACATACTGGCTAGTACAAGAGATAGGGGGTTGCAGCTCCCTTCCAGTAGAAGCTGGAGAATGAGAAAAGGTTGTAACCTTCTGTAGGTAGAAGCCTGCATACTAGTATGAGTCTACACCATTACAAGATTGTAAACAGATTTTCTTATTATTAAAAGAAGACAGAGACGACAGCAACAGGTGGTTTTCACCCACATTGGGTTTCCAACTTAAATCTTGGTTTTCATGTGTGTTGCTTATGTGTAATGGTTTATTATGTATATACTACAGATGGTTACTATTTAATGATTAATGAAGTATTGATGCACTAATTAAAGATCAACATATGATGAATTAATTGAATCATAAGTTTACTACATAAACATTGGTTGCCTTAAAGACAGTTGTATGTACACGCTAGTTCCCCTCTTTGAAGTAGCGTATATAAATCTAATTATGAAAAATAAAAATTCATGATCTAATAATACTAATTCACCCCACCTCTCAATATTATTTCCAAAAGTGTGAGTGTAGGTATAGGTGAAGATCATTTCGGTAAAGGCTTAAAGTGCATCTTTTACCAGTAAACCAAATCATTAGGGTTTTTGGAAAAGTTCGACCAACAAGATGTCATACGAGGGTTTAAGACTTGAGCATATTTTGAAGGGAGCAACAAATTTTTGCTCATGTAAGGAGATCATTTTTTTGGTGCTTGAGGAGGAGGGTGTGAAGGATTT
The DNA here is from genome assembly GCA_000404065.3 of Pinus taeda. Classification (NCBI taxonomy): domain Eukaryota; kingdom Viridiplantae; phylum Streptophyta; class Pinopsida; order Pinales; family Pinaceae; genus Pinus; species Pinus taeda. The sequence continues at coordinate 97,680 of APFE030765287.1, forward strand.
TTTGGAAAGCCCTCCAGCCACACCATCTGACCCCCAATAGTTGTCTTAGCACAACAATAATGACGCTAGAGCGAGAAGGCTCTTTCTTGATGGAGTCAAATAGCACATAGTACCACATATTTTCGATAAGAAGATTGCTAAGGAAATGTGGAAAATGATCATGAACCTTTAATAGGGCACAAGAGAAGCCACAAGTCATGACCATCATTCACCTCACACTTCGAGCAGTGGGGACTAGCAACATCTAGAAATTGAATTTGAGAAATTGTAGAGAATACAACACACATTGGCAACACTAAGCTTAATAAAGGAGTTACACTCAAATTGAAGTTGGCTTGTGAAAATATATTGACAACCATGGTAAATAAAGCCAAACCAGTGGCCACTGCAGGAAACTAATTGGCGGGAAGCGAAACAAGAGAAAACCATGTGTTGCCCATGGTTTTTCTCATAAACCTTAAAACAACTAATAAAAATCGCCCGAAATCTCATCTCGGACGCCAATTTTACTTTTATTTTTATTTTAAAATTATGCTTCAGGTTCGTCTGTGGTTTCACCTCCAGGTTCAAATACATTGAGGTTCAAATTTGAAGTTTGACTATCAAGTTCACCGAACCTGAATGAATTTGATTGACAAAAACCAAATGATCTCCTTTAGACAACGGTCAATTACACCATATATTTAACTTTTTTTCCAAATTTGAGATCGCAATTGCCAATACCTCTTTGGATAATCATTCGACTTAAGTTGAAATCTCAAATACTTCATACCACTCTCCACATCAGAAAGTTGATAAGAAAACATATAGGTTAAATAAACTTGTTTATCATAAGCGATACCACAGAAGTGTTGAATATAGTAGTTATGTTCTTTTTTCATAATTAACTATTTTAGCCCTTCAACTATATATAAGACATGTTCTTCATGTTGGATTCAAAGGAGAGGGAATTTTGAATTTCAAAATTTGAATTTTTGGCTCCAAAAATATCATGTCAGATCTCTTAAAGATGAAGTCAGCCTGGCCCTACAGACAAACCTATTTAGGTTCATCCGATCACTTGAGAGGTAATTCAGATCCATTATGTTCATTTGAAGGAGAAGAGAGATAATGGAAGATCAAAGTAAATAATAAAGTTGAGTTTCTGGGCAGAACAAATCTGGGCATACCATGTTTGAGTATACCAAATTCCCTGAGGCAAGAACAAACCGATTTCTAAGGCAAGAGGCCAAATGTTTGTTTGGTTGACTAGGTTTTACCTAGGTATATTTGTGGTCATTTTGAATTTTATTTTGATTAAAAGTTTAGATTGTATCTCTTGTTGAATTGAATGATTTCTCTAGAAAAAAGTTTGTTGGGTTTTCCCCCATGTGGGTTTTCCCAGGGTAGATATTTTTCTTTCTTGTTTGGTTGTCTCTTTGTGATCCTACTATCCTAAATGTTTCTACTATTGATGTATTTTGTATAATTCCTTAATGATGAATAAGAATATGAAAATAATTAAATCATTAAAGTAATTATTACTTTAGAAGACTTTTGCAAAATCAACAAGGACATGGTGGATTTATTCACATTTATCTTCATAGCTATAGCCATACTAAAAAAATCTACGATTTATTTTAGCTCATCAACACCTTGCCTAGTTCCATCACAAAAAAATAGTATGTTGTCTACAAAGAGAGTATGAGATTGTGAACGGTTATTTGCTACTTTTATGCCCTTGAAAATGCCAACCTATTAAATGAAGTTAGAGGAGGAAGAGTTTTTCCATATTTAGTAGGTGCACTAAATTTGGTGGAGGGACTCACAAGTAGGGCCAAGGCGCAATTTGCCTTTTTCTATTCAAATTTTCATATAGTCAAAAATTAGATTGTTCTCAGTCATCCATGGAGACCTAATCTCAACCATTCATGGCAATGGTTGGCCTAAGTCGAATTCTAAGAGGGAATAAGGGTGAAAAACTTGGTCATTATACACAAGACATGTTGGTGTTCAACTTGGCAGAGAGAGAGAGGATTTCAACTTAGTGTTATGGTTTCAGATCAATGTGAAAGAGGCAGCGAAAGGAGGTCAATTAAGCTAGAATCACTCCCAACCATTCGCATACCTCACCAATGGTTGAGATAATCACATAGAGGAGGTCGTATAAGGAGTGTGAGTCTGTACCAGTGTGCATAAAAGAGGCAGAGCATGCTTGCAGTGTGTAGATAGATGAGTAGAGGGCCTGTAGGGAGAGAGATGAAAGTTTTCCCTCTTGAATGTAGTCTTTTCCTTAAGCAGATTTTGTTGAGCTGTACAATAAAACACAAAGATTGTAGGTTTTTCCCAGATTGGGGTTTCCTGGGAAAATTATTGTGTACAGTTTTGATGGTGTGCTTGGCTTCATCTCTTGCTTTTGTTTTTCGCTACATGCAAGTTAGAAAACTCAAAATATTTGTGGTTTAAAAGTTAAAGTTCATATTTTCATTCCTTGCTTGGTCAAAATTCACAGATTAGTTAACTGGGTTTTAGAAAACTAACATGGTATCAGAGCCACATCTCTCAGTGAAGACTAGTATCGTGTTATTTCGACCTCAAGTACAGGAACAACCTGCACTAAGGAAGTGTGAGTGCGGGTATAGGTGAAGATCATTTCGGTAAAGGATCAAAGTGCATCTTTTACCAGTAAACCAATGAACTAGGGTTTTTGGACAAGTTCGACCAACAAGATGTCATACGAGGGCTTAAGACTTGAGAATAGTTTGGAGGGAGAAACAAATTTCTGCTCATGGAAGGAGATCATTTTTTTGGTGCTTGAGGAGTAGGGTGTGAAGGATTTTGTGGAAAGCCCACTAGCCACACCATTTGACCCGCAATAGTTGGCTTAGCACAACAATAATGATGCTAGAGCGAGAAGGCTCGTTCTTGAGGGAGTCAAATACCACATAGTACCACATATTTTTGACAAGAAGACTGCTAAGGAAATGTGGACAATGATCATGAACCTTTACTAGGGCACAAGTGAAGCCTGAAAACTTGTGCTCAAGGAAAATCTGAGAAGTATTCGAATGGGAAAGTCTTAGCCCTTAGTTTCATATCTCCCTATATTCACCCAGGTGAAGGACGAGTTGGCAGATGTGGGGGAGACAGTACTAAAAGTAGATTTGGTGAGCCGTGTGCTATTGAGGCTTCACAAATCATGGGATAACTTCTAGGGCATAGTCAGTGGCAGAGAGAATATTCTAGATTAGGAGAGGTTGTGGGGTGACTATGTTCAAGAGGAGGTTAGAAGGCAGGATAGATCTTAAGAACATGTTAAACATGAAGAATAGAACTTTTCCGTAGCCGACAAAGGGGGAAGGTTGAAGGCAAGAAGGGAACGAGAGGGGTCGAGTCCAACTCCAAAGGCAAGAAAGAGAAGAAGGATCTCAATAAAATAAAATGCTTCTAGTGCCATCAATTTGGACACTACACCACCAAGTTTCCATAGAGGAAGAATGGTTCCAAGAAATACCAAGTGGCATCTTTGGCAAAAATGGACGAGTTCAATTCAAAGTTTGAGAAGGAGTTTTCACTCATAGCCTGCATGGCAAGCTCTATAGCTAGCAACCTATGTTACATTTATAATGGAGCACCCAACCATATGATTGGGAATAAGGAATATTTCAATTAGTTGGTAAAGAAGAACATGCAATTTCACATTGAGCTAGAGATGATGGAAAGTGCTTGACCAATGGCATGGGTATTGTCAGATTTGAGAGGGGGTCTAATAATCCTCTATATCTCAAGGTTGTCCTATATGTTCCAGGCCTTAAAATGAACCTTGTTTTTGTTTCAACCGTAGAGGAAAAGGGTTATGAGGTCATTTCCAGTAGAGGAAAGGCCTACCTCAAGCCCTTATATTCTAGAGCTATGAAGTAGATTTGTGTGAGGGTGAAAAAACTTTGCAGGCTATAGTCTGAGATAGTCGCAACATTGAGTATAACTGAGAAGAGTTATGAGTAGAGCTAAGACCTTGGGGAGCTATGCCACAGGCTTATGGGCCATTTACACTAGGGATGGTTGAATATGCTTAGGGGATAGCCACTGGGTTGTCACAATGCAACATAGACTAGCATGACATGTGCAAGGGTTGAACACTTGGAAAGTATGCCAAGACGTCCTTTCCCATTAGTGAAAACTGATGCAAGGACATCTTGGACTTGGTTCATTTGGACATACGTGGTCTATTCTCTTCTCCATCCCTCATCTGATATAGGTATTACATCACCTTCATTGATGATCATTTGAGGACGATATGGATCTTCTTCATGAAGAATAAAGACAAAGTGTTCTTAAAGTTCTGGGAGTTCAAAGAATTGGTGGAGAAATAGACAGGAAAGAAGTTCAAAGCATTGAGATCTGATAATGGAGGGGAGTACATCTCCAATGCCTTCAAGGATTTTGTGCCAAGCAAGGTATCAGGATAGATCTCACCACACCCTATAACCCTCAATAGAATGGGTTGGCAGAGCACGAAAACAAGAGTGTTATTAGAGCGGCCAGGGCCATTTTGCATGACCAGGGATTGCCATTATTCTTTTATGCAAAGGCATGCAACAATTTAGTTTATCTACAAAAAAATAGTCCACATAAGGTGCTTGGACAAGTTATACTAAAGGAGGCATTTATTGACAAGAAGCCAGATGTATCACACTTCCAGTTTTTTGGTAGTATGTGTTGAAAATGTAGCGATGAAAGGTATTTTGGCCTGTGCCTTAGCCAATGAAGACCACAGATTAGTATTTCTCTCACATGAGTGTGAATTCATGAGTTAGACTTCAGGTACAATGAGTTGATTTCCAATTTACTAGAATGGCCATCAAGTTTTCTTGCATAGTGTTGAAGCTTCAGTTTGTTTTAGTCTTTTTTAGTTAGACTATATGGTGAGGTGGCAGTGACAAGTTTAGTTAGAATGATTTAAGACTTCAATGTTGATTGGGAGAAAATGATTTAAGACTTCAATGTTGATTAGAGAGAGAAAAAGTTTAATTATCAATGAACTCTCAATAACAACTAAAGGAAACGTGTGAGACTAGTGTGAACTACTAATCAAACTTATCCTTTTAGCATGCATCGGATTCTACTAGGAAAAGAAGGATGAAGGCACAAGATAAATAATCATTCTTTGTGTATAATGTGCATAATTAAGGAGAAAGAGTGTGAAAATATATAGGAATAGAAGTGCACAAGGTTTGTGGAGCAAGGGGATCAAGATTCACATAGTAGGTCAAGATTATCTCAAGTAGAGAACAATTGCGTGCAAGGCAAAGAGCTTATTCTTAGGTGTTGAGAGCACTGATCAAGGTAGGATGATATCAATTGTAGATATGAGATTAGTGAGGAGAAGCCTAGTTCTTTATCAGTGACTAATTTTGGGTATAATAGCAACATGAATTGTAATAGACCCATTTTCTCAAGTAACAATCAATAAAAGACCACAACGAAGAAAGTAGGTTTTCTGATTGGGGTTTCCTGGGTAAAATAAGCGTGTTAATTTTGTGTGCATGTGTTTTAATCTTAATTATTTTCCACCACATGTTGAATGTCAAGAAAATTTGTATCTTGCTGAAAGTTAAACTTGGTTTTAGTTTTGAGTTTCCTTGTTTCAGTAATTCATAGAGTTTCAATAAAATTACCAATATGATTTACTGCCATGTGCCTTCAGAGAACCAGATGAATCTTGAGCCTACAATAGGAACAGGAAATTTTTTAGGCTACAGTGAGATATCCAAGTCATACAAGGTGTATGTACCAACATAGAGGAAGACAATTATTAGGTAGTATGTCAAGTTTGATAAAGAAAGGTCTCTTATAAAGTCCTTAGAGCATGAGCAGGTGATGGCATAGGTGGAAGAGATTGTAGCTCCTAAGTAGGAGGCTCAACCAATGCCTCAGGTCACATCAGAGAAATTTGTTGGGCAGGTCGTACAACAGTCAGATCAGGAGGTTATGTAGTAGCAAGAGGAGAAAGAAGAGTGAGTAGGGCCCAGTCCAATAGTGACACCTAAGATAGTCAAAAGGAAGCCGACATGGGTTGATCAGTTGATTCAAGAAGCTCAAGACAGGGTAGGGGCAACTAACCTTACATTCAAACAAAGAAAACAACCTCAAAGATATTCAAGTTCTATGGCCTTGATGATTGAGGCCATAGACACGTAGCCTTATAGCTATGAGGAGGCAGCCTCTTAGTAGATTTGACGTGATGTTATGGTGGAAGAGTACTCTTTCATCATGCAGAACAATGTTTAGGAGATTGTGCCAAGGCTGAAGGGAAAATTTTGATTGGATCGAGGTGGGTCTATAATATTAAGTAAGCAGTTGAAGGGAGTGTGGAGAAGTACAAGGCCATATTTATAACCAAAGGGTTTTCTCAAGTGGAGGGAATTGACTATGATGAGACTTTTGCACCTATCGCCTGCTGTTCATCCATCAAGACCATTATAGATCTTACAACTTAGATGGGGTGGAAGATCCACCAGATGGATGTAAATATTTCCTTCCTCAATTATTTTTTTGAGGAAGAGATTTACATAGAGCAACCATAGGGGTTCAAGGCACATAACAGAGAGATGCATGTGTGTAGGCTCAAAAGAGCTCATTATGCACTCAGGAAAGCCCTACGAGCATGTTATTCGTGCATTGATAGCTATCTCTGGGACTAGGCTTCACCATGAGTGAAGTTGACCCTAACTTATATTACATTATGTTTGGGGGGCAGTCTCTCAGTCTTATAAGGGGCAATAAATTAGGTGATTTTTCTTACTTTGATAATTGTTTGTGATGTATTTTTAGTTAACTTGATTACTTCTTTATATTGATTATATTTAATGTTATTATCATCAAACGGCTACCAAATCTTAAAGAACAATGAGAGAAGAGGACACATGATGTAGGCGATCAACCAATGCCAAAACCTCTCCAATTGAGAGGAAAAGCCACAAGGATTCTTCTCTTCTTATAAAACTTCAATTGATGAATTCCAAGGCCTATGACCCTTGAGAAAGACCCCTCCAAGACCAAGTCAAAACTTTCCTCTTTAATCAATGTTCCTTCCAACAACTTTGACCCTAGTAGTTTCTTCTGGAACTTCAACCTAACAGTTTCTTCTAGAACTTTGACCCAACAATTTCTTATGGAACTTCGACCCAACATATTCTTTTGCAAATTTGACCCAAAAGTTTCTTCTCAAACTTCAACCCAACATATTATTTTGCAACTTCGGCTTGCCCAACAACTATAGGAACCATAACACAAGAGAGAGTGGCCCAAAACTTAGATCTCGCTTGTCTTCTTCTTTTTCATCCTTTTCAAGTTTCTATATTGAGGAAATCGAACTTGCTTGAGTGTATATCCAAATGTGGCCAAGTTCCTTCTTATATATAGGATTTTGAGGGGTAAAAATTGCTATATTTAGGCCAACTTTTCACTTCATGTAGGCCAACTTGTTGCTACTTATTTGACAAGGTCTTGGAGAGTCTTTGAATCTATATTTTACTCAAATAGATTTTATTTACAATATGTAACATGCCCAAAAGGGTCTTCCATACATCACAATGACTCAATTGACTTATATACTAAATAACAAGAGCTAGAAGCACTCAATAGGTGCTTGACCTAAAAATAAATCTCCCTTGAGCATGAAACCCATACCTCAAGAATAATAAAAAAAAAATATTTTCTCTTTACATCAAATACATAAAATGATGATTACATATGTCATTATGAAGACTAAACCTAGTTACATATTTCAACGCTCCCTCTTAACTCAGGAGGTATTCATAATCCATACAAGGTACTTGGACATTCTCAATCTGAAGAATTATCATAAGAAGGGTCGGATTGGTAAGCCATCTCTTTGCATCATTCCCACCAACATTGTCACATATCAAGGCCTTGACTAAAAACTCTATCTCTCTGCAAGATCATAGCACAATGATGGCGAGACCAATGATTGATAGACACCATCATCATTGTCTCTCAAGGCACATGTTATGAAACTAGCTCACAAAAATATAGAAAAGATAGATCAATGCCTTAGAAATAAGCCTCTTCGAGGGGGAAACCTCCTTTATATTACACAAATGAACAATTCTTGGATGATAAAAATGACAAGGCCTCCTTTCTATATATAGGAGTATAAGGGGTCATAATGTAATCAGAGCCGACATAACAATAATAATGTAAGGGAACAACAATAACAATAGTGGGCTTCTATGGGGCACAATAATAACAATATGGGGACTACATGGGCACAAAAATATAATAAGGGGGTTTCACTAATAACAATAAGGGGTTACACTAGTAGTATATGGACCTAACATGCCCCTCTCTTTTAGAATGTGTTGTCCTCAATGCTTGAATAGTTCTAGATGATTTTGTCTAAATTCTCATCCTCCCATGTGGAATCTTCAGCGGGTAAGTTCTTCCACTTGACGAGATACTCTGAAATTGATCGATTTCGTAGCTATCGGTTTCTTGTTTCTATGACTGCTTCAGGTTCCAATATGATTTTTCCTTCCTTGTCAAGTTTTGAAAATATTGTTTGAACTGGGAGATTCTCACTTATAAACTTCTTTAAGCATGAAACATGGAAAACTAGGGGCAATCAGGAAGATGTAAGAAGCTCCGATTTGTATGTCATAGTACCAATCTTTTGCAACACCTTTTAAGTACCATAGTACTTTGGCGATAATTTATTATCCTTGTTAGCTTGCTTGAGGGAAATTTATTTGTATGGTTGTATTCGTAAAAATACCCAGTCATATATATTCAAACTTCTTTTGTTGTGATGTTGATTTGCCTATTGTTTCATTGGATTCTATGCCAAAGTGATGTTATCCTTTAAGAGTTGGAGGACTTGTTGTTTTTGAGGGTCTACCTTAACACCTTCATGAGATACAATAAGACCCAAGTATTCCACCTCTTGTACTCCAAAGAAACATTTGGAGGTTTTTGCATATAATTGTTTCTTGTTCAATAGTTTGAGCACTCTATCAACATGTTGAACATGATCCTTCCAATACTTGTTGTAGATTATTATATCATCAAAAAATACTAACACAAATTTTCTAAGGAAGGGTTTGAAAATGGAATTCATCAAACCTTGGAATGTATAAGGTGCATTGATAAGGCTAAAATGCATGACCAAAAATTCATAATGACCCTCATGAGTTCTAAATGTTGTTTTCAAAATGTCTTCAGTCTTCATTCTTATTTGATGATATCCTGCACGAAGGTCCAACTTGTTGAAGTAAATTTCTCCATGTAATTCATCCAATAATTCATCAATGAGAGGAATGGGAAATTTATCTTTAATAGTGAGCTTGTTGATCTCTCTATAATCCATAAACATGCACCATGATCCATCCTTCTTGTGCACCAATACTGCTGGAGCGGAGAAAGAACTTTGACTAGGTTGAATTATACTAGCCTCTAGCATTTTTGCAACCATACCTTCAATTTCACTCTTTTGTACAAAGGGAAATCTGTAAGGCCTGATGTTTGGAGGAACACTTCCTAGAAAATGAATAGCATGATCATGATTAAAAATAGGTGGGAAGCCTTTGGGAGTCTCAAATACCTTGGAATGATTGTCCAAGACTTTTTTGAGATCTGGAGAAATATATGATTTCAACATGGGAACCTCTAGCGAACATAATTGTGAAATTAGGCCATGTTGTTCTTCCTTTAGAAGCTTTTTCATGCTGTTAGAGATGATTATCTTTCTCGATTTCCCAAAACATTGTAGCCATTGAACTCGTAGTACAACATCAATACCATTCATTGGAATGGAAAGCAATGGACTATTTAAAACATATTCTCCCATGGATAGCTTGATATTATGGCACTTTACAGAGAAATTTATGGTTCCTCCACTTGCAACAGTCACTTGACACTCTGGTGTTGGATATAGGAAGAAATTCAATTCCTTGACTATCTTACAATGAATAAAATTATGGGTACTACCCAAATCAATCATCACTATTACCTTTTCTTCTTGATATGTCCTTCTATATTTATAGTTTGAGGAGTGGTAATTCTAGCCAATGCATTACAAGATATGGTCGGATTCATTTCTTATTTCTTTGGGGTTGGTTCCTGGTGAGTATCCTTTTATTTTGACATTTCTTGATCCTTTTCTTCCTGGTATTTCATTGCTTGAACCTTCTTCTTCTTGATATGTCCTTCTATATTGAGAGTTTGAGTGGTAATTCCTACCAATGAAGTACAAGATATGGTAGGATTCATTTTTTCTTTCTCTAGGGTTGGTTTCCAGTGTATATCCTCTTCTTTTGACATTTCTTGATCCTTTTCTTCCTCCTCTTCACAATCTATGTAAAATAATTTCTTCTTAGCACACTTATGACCTTTATTGTATTTGCTATCACAAATGTAACAAAGCCCTTTGTCTCCTTCTTCTTCCAATTGTTGTGGTGTAAACCTTGTAGGTTGTGGAAGGCTAGGAGAAAAATCAATTCCATATTTATAGTTGTGAGTGGTGGGATTCCTTGTTTCCATAATTCCGCTTTCAATTTTTCTTGCCAAACTGAATGCCCTCTCTAATGAATCAGGTTCCCAAAGACGAACCTCATGTTGAATGCTATCGTTTAAAGTCCCTATGAAGACATCAATCCTTTGCTTCTCTGGAATATCATTTACCCTTATATTTAATTTTTGAAATTCCTCAATGTGCTCTACCATTGAACCCTTTTGTTTGAGATTTATTAATTGGCTAAAGAGGGTGTTTCTCTTTGTATCCTGATAATGTGCTATACTTTCCTCCGTGAAAATTGACCACGTGACAAGTGGTTTACGAGAACAAAGCCCTTCATACCATAAAAATTGATTCGGTTCTAAATATAAATATGCAATACGTACCTTTTGTAATGGTTGCACCTCATGTAGATCAAAATATTTCTCCATTTGTAGTATCCAATTTATCGGATCCTTGCCATCAAACTTCCTCATATTGTTTTTTCTTGATTTTAGGAGCTTGATCTTGGAATGACTGTAACTATGTAATTTCAGATCTCCCAGTACTAAAATTATGACCTGCAATAGCCCTATACATCCTCTTCCAATGCCACCAGTCTAATCGAAATTGCATTGTCCAAGAAAGATTTATGCACAATCTCCCAAGATGACCTGATTATATACCTTTTTAGAAGAGCGAACTTGTACAAAGTGACGTGTCATTGTTTCAACCTTTGGACCTACAACTAGTACACAGAAATCTATAGGCAGTCCTCTTTCTATAAATTCTTACGAAACTTTAACCTTATGCTCAGAAGGAAAGTTATGACGATTTTCCCAAGGTCACTTGTTTGGAATGTAATTTGGGGGCCTACACAAACCCTAAATGTCTTGGGTTGTATCTTCACAAATATAGCAAAGAAAAAACTAAAATTTGGACCTGAGCTTCACCATGATTATGGCTCAAATGGTTTTTAATTTCAAAATCTAAAACTTTGTAGAAAACAAATTATAGAAAAAATTTCACAATGACCTGTTCGAGATGGAATTTTGGAGCTTGCAAAAACCCTAACTTCCTTAGATCATACCTCTGAACATGTAGCGAGAAAAGATCTGAAATTCGGACCCAATGTTCAGTGAGATCTCAGATCAAATGGTTTTTTTTATCTTTTGAAATGTCACAAAAAAAAAATTATAGCGAAAAGGCCACGTTGACCTATTTAGAGCAGCGAAACCCTAGAATCCAAAGCTCTGATACCAAATGTTATGAAACCAACTCACAAAAAGATAGAAAAGATAGATCAATTCCTTAGAAATAAGCCTCTTCGAAGAGGCAACCACCTTTACATTACACAAATGAACAATTTTTGGATGATACAAATGACAAGACCTCATTTCTATATATAGGAGTCTAAGGGGTCATAATGTAATAAAAGCTGACATAAAAATAATAATGTAAAGGCACAACTATAACAATAGTGGGCTTCTATGGGGCACAATAATAACAGTACGAGGACTACATGGGCACAACAATATAATAAGGGGGTTTCACTAATAAGAATAAGGGGTTACACTAGTAGTATACGGACCTAACAACCCCACCCTGGTGTTCACAAGGTATGCACTTCCAAGGCTATTCTTATCTTGGATTCCAAGTCCTCGAATACTATTGGTCCTCTTCGACTACTCTTATCTTGGATGCCCTACCACATCCTCAAATAGTATCGGATGACAGATTCTTACCCAATCCTCCATTCTTTCTTCATGAAGTGAAGGCAAGAATGATGTGTCTATCTCTCCCTCTCAATTAGGGAAGATATACTTATTCCTATAGAAGGAATATACCCATTCCTACAAAAGGAATGTTCCCAAGTTCCCTCTTATCCAGGGACTTTTCCATTCTCCCTTTTAACTTGGGGAATTTCTTCCAATAACTTTCTGCTCTTTGGTGGAGATCATAGTACTATCATCTTCTTACAAGGCTCCTTCTTTCGCTATCATTAATTTCATCATCTTCATTAAGGAGCCCTCACATTTCATAGGGCATTGTACGTCCATCACTTTCTTTCATGAAGCATAGCAATCAGGTCATCCTTCTCTTCATCAAAAAGTGATCTTCTAATCCACATATGGTTTTTCTTCATACAAATACCTCTTCCAAACCATTTTTCCTTCAGGATCTTCCATCCAACCACATGAGTGTGTGTTGTAGGTGACATCTATAACTCGCTTTCGGTAGTCTTGTATCAACCCATCCAAATGTTGTTCAAAAAATAAAAAATGAACATCAAATAAAAGTTACCTTTTATGATGGCCTTTCATCATGACGCCTACTTCTTGCAACATCAACATCAACATCTTGTACTTTCATAAACATATCTCCAAGATTTCCAATGTCAAGGGTATTCTTCCTTTTCAAACTTTATCAAGTTCTTCATACCTTTCTCATGGAGATGCCATACCAAATTCTTCTAGTCATCGGATGTTGATTCCTTATCTTATGTCACCATATTTGTAAATTTTCCAAGAATCCTTATTCTTTTCCTCACATATTGTACCTCGGGAACATAGTTCCTTCATCTTTTCAACCACCTCATATTCCTTATGAGGACATATTATGTTGACTTCATCTTATCAATATGTGAACTAGTTCAAGGTGTATACATTTATGTATTTAGAAGAAATTATTTTTTTCCCATCATGCTCATATTCAATCATGCTTTCTTCAACTATATGATGACATGCCTTAATCTATCAAATAAATTCATACATACCTCTTTTCTTCTTTTGGTCAACTAAACTTTGTTGGAAAATTACCTTTCCTTGATTGAAATTACTTCAATTATCTTAACTAGCTATACTTTCCTGCCACCATAACATCATCCTTCTAAACAATGTATGCCACACAAGGTGGAATGATCAACGAGACACTTGCTTCTTCCAAGTAGAGGTGAACCTTCTAATGAAGATTCTAAGAGCTACTTCCTTTGTATGATAACTACTACATCCATGCATACTTCTACTTCATCTATTCTTTCAAGCTTTTCTAAAGATATCATGAGCTCTCATTTCAATGGTATGCTTCAAATATGATGCCATATTTTTCTAGGATGCATCTAGTAATCATGCTTCTCATCTTGGTTTCCATGGTGGAGGTATCTTCACCTCCAACTTCTCCTTGTTATGTATTGGAGAAACCCTGATAGTGAAGATCTATCCCTTTGGGCTTCTTCTCGTCAGGTTCTTCCACTTCTTTAGTGATATGAGCTTCATTTCTTTCTTTCCTCTTGTTGTCCTCTTTGAATTTCGGACAATTTCTCTTGTAATGCCCATATTCTTGACAACCATAGCATTAGATCTTCGACAAATCCTTCTTCTTTTTTCTGAGAACCAAATTTTCCAAACGTTGCTTTTTTCTTAGTCACGATAGAAAATTCTTGAACTCGTTCACATAGCCCCACACAACTCTTTGCTTTTTTTAACTTGTTTTATTCAATCTTACATAATGACCGAAGTGCATTCTTTATCGAATATTATTTCCCCCAACTCTTGCAGTTGGTATCATATTTCTGACACCCTCCTAAAAGTATGAGGCTATTCCTTCTTCCTTTGATATCTTCGTCTTGTATATCTCAGTTCTTAAAGACATGACTTCTCCAATGGTTCTTACAGAGAGAAATTCTACTAACTTCTCATAGATTGCTTTTGATTTATCCAACTTTATGACATAAGGTATGAGGGGATCCTTTGTGGATTCTATAAGGATCCTTTGATCCCTTATCTCCCATTTCATATAATTGGCTAGAGCTTGAGCTTACTCCTTTGGAGGTGTAGTGATTAAACCCTTAACATGTACATCGACTTCATTTTCAATGAGGATCAAATCTGTCCTCTTCTTCCATGCAAGGAGGTTTGATGACTCAACCAATTTGTTGCTCTCCTTGCAAAATGAAGTCATTTTAATAGATTTAGACATATATATAAAGGTACTTACTTGTGGAGATACTCCTTGATGAAAATACCTTCAACTTGATGCCTTCTTAAATTTGATGATGATGTTGACAATATAAGATTCCTTTTTGATAAAGATGTCTTCCTTCAAAAGTGATCCTTGGCTCAAAGAGAGGGATATCACATTGATTCCTTGATGATGATGACCACTGTTGGGCATGTAACCTCTTCTTAAATATTCGGATGATAATTTAGAATGTGATGGCCTTCCCAAGGTACTTCAAATGTAGGGTCTTTCTTTGGATGTTGGGTCCTCGAGGTCATCTTTCCATTTTGATGAAGATTGTAAACTCTTCAAGAATGCTTCAACTGAATTAGAAAGGGTTTTGAGGTCTTCTTTGATGCACTTAATTACTTCTTCAAGATGATGAGAGGGCTAGTACTTCTTTGCGATTGATTCTCTTGATGTTTCTTAGATGATATCCTTGTGCTTCATCCCTTGAGTACCCTTCTTTAAGTCGTGTTTCCTTGGTGTAGTCGCCTTAGCTCTTATACCATGTTGAGAAATCTAGGGGCAACAAATTAGGTGATTTCTCTTACTTTGTTAACTGCTTGTGATGTATTTTTACTTAACTTGATTAGCTTCTTCTTTATTTTGATTATATTTAATGTTCTTATGATGAAACAACTACAAAATCATAAATAACAATGAGGGAAGAGAACACAGGATCTAGGTGATTAGCCACGGCCAAAACCTTTCAAATTGATAGGAAAACCCACAAGAATTCTTCTCTTCTTATAGAACTTTAATTGACGAATTCCAAGACCTATGACCCTTGAACAAGACCCCTACAAGACCAAGTCAATCCTTTCTTTGATGAGTGCTCCTTCCAACAACTTTGACCTCAATAACTTCTTCAGCAACTTCAAACCAACAATTGCTTCAAGAGCTTCGACCCAACAATTTCTTCTGGAACATCGACCCAACAGTTTCTTCTTAAACTTCAACCCAGTAGTTTCTTCTGGAACTTCAACCCAACAGATTCTTTTGCAACTTTGACCCTATAGATTCTTCTGCAACTTCGACCCAACCGATTCTTTTGCAACTTTGACGCAACATATTTTTCTACAACTTCGACTTGCTGAACAGTTGTAGAACCCCTAACATTAGAGAGAGAGAGGCCCAAAACTTCGATATCACTCTTCTTCTTCTTTTTCATCATTTTCCAACTTCTATCTTGAGGAAATTGAACTTTCTTGAGTGTATATCCAAATGGGGTCGAGTTCCTTCTTATTATATGGCCTTTTGAGGGGTACGAATTGCTATCTTTAGGCCGACTTATCCCTTCATGTAGGCCAACTTGTTGCTACTTGTTTGACAAGATCTTGGAGGGTCTTTGTGTCTATATTTCACTCAAATAAAATTTCTTTACAATATGTGGTCTTCCATACATGACAATGACTCAATTGACTTGTATAACAAATAACAAGCCCTAGAAGCACTCAATGGGTGCTTGAACTAAAAATAAATTTCCCTTGAGCATGAAACCCATGCCTCAAGATTAATAATAATAAATCTATTTTCTCTTTACATCAAATAAATAAAATCATGATTACATATTTCATTATGAATATGAACCTAGTTACATATTTCAATGCGTAGATGACCTCATACTGATAGGGGATGAGAAGCTCATCAATGACTACAAGAAGTATCTTGTAGCAAAGTTTGACATAAAGGATATAGGACTCATGCACTATTTCCTTGGGTTGGAGGTTTGGCAGGGAGATGGAAAAATTTTCTTGGGATAGGGAAAGTATGCTCTAGATATTCTCAAGAGGTTCAGCATGTAGGATTGCAAGCCCGTGGCCACATCGCTAGTGACGAAATGGAGGAAGATAGAATCTAGCAAAGAAGAGTTAGTGGAGAAGTTGAGTCAGTATGTGATAGAGCCTACTAGAGTACACTAGGTTGCTGCTAAACATATTCTCATATACCTTAGGGGCTCATTAGATTATGGATTGATGTACAAACATGTTGATGGAGTGAAGATCAAATGCTTCACATATGCAGATTGGGCAGGGGGTTCCACAGACAAAAAGAGTACTTCAAGATGCACCTTCAATGTTGGGTCAGTAGTCGTTTCATAGTTTAGTAGAAAGTAGGGATCAGTGGCACTGAGCTCAATAAAGACTGAATACATGTATGCGAGCTTGGTGGCTTGTGAGGTCATTTAGTGAGGAAGCTACTTGCTAGGCCCTTTAGTTAAAGGTTGGAGCATTATCCAGGATAATAAAAGTTGCATCATGCTCTCTAATAATCCATTATTTGATGACCAATCCAAGCACATTGAGATTAGGTATATCATATCAGTATCTAGGTTCATATGACCAAGATCAGACTTCAGTACATTCCTACAATAGAGAAAACAACACACATATTGATGAAGGCTTTGCCTAGAGGGAGCGTTGTCTATTTTAAGAATAAATTGGGTGTTGTTCAGAACAACTTCCTCTCTAAGAGGGGGTGTTAAATGAAGTTAGAGGAGGAAGGGCTTTGCCATATTTAAAAGGTGCATTAAAGTTGGTGGGGGGACCCACAAGTGGGGCGAAGGTGTAGTTTACCCTTTTCTATTTATTTTTTTTTACTTTGGAAAATCTAAATCTTCTTATAGTAAAAATTTAGATTGTTCTCAGTCATCCAAGGAGATATAATCTCATCCATTCGTGGCAATGGTGGGCACAAGTCAAATTCTAAGAGGGAAAAAGGGCACAAAACTTGGTCATTATGCATAATACATCTTGGTGTTCAACTCAGTGAGAGAGAAGAGTTCAGCTTAGAGCTAGGGTTTCATATCAGCGTGAAAGAGGTAGAGAAAGAAGGTCAATTAAGCTAGAGCCACACCGAGCCATTCACATACCTCACCAGGGTCCAAGATATTTGTGTAGAGCAATGTTTTAAAACTCCAACTCGGGTTCGGAACCGGCCGAGGGTCAGTTCCAACTCAGTATTGACTTGGCCGGTTTGATTTCAATGGATTGGTTGTTGTAAAAAATACATTAAATATTTTTTTACAAAAAAACATAATTTTAAATATTTTCATTCATGTTTCCAAACACAAAGCATTAGAATATAGAGAGAAGACAACATATGATCAAAGTATGCTCATGAATATATCCATTATATCAAAATGGCACCCAGTGCACTGTCCAATACATTGTAGATACATGATATAGAGATCAAAACAAAAACACATAACCAAGGGGGGCTCTAAATGGCATCTACAACAAAAGTAAATTGTAAAACATCATTAGTCACCAATACTATGAAAATTCCACTGCCAACAAATTTGTGAACTATTGTAGCTTATTCTTTTGCATGTATCAGAATTCAGTTCATAATTGCAAAGTAGTTTATGAGATTAATCACTCAAGATGCAAAACAAAGTTATCAATGCCTAATATCCAAGGCTAGCACTCAAGAACAATGCAAGACACTACTATTATGCTAGATCATACCACTACACATTTATATCAGTTAGCTGTAGCAAAAATATCAGTCTTAGTAAAGTAACTAGACCTCATAAGATATCACTGACCAGTTTAACTTGGACTCGATCGAGCCAGCGAATTTGTTACCAAACTAGACGAGTCAATTATCGGCTCTGCCAGTTTGGTAACAAACATGCCACCAGACTGTATTTTTTCCGAGTCAGATCGGCCAAGGGTATGGCTCCATAAACTTTGTCGAATCTGAGTTGGCTTGACCATTTTTTAAAACTATGGAACAAAGGGGGCCATACATGGAGTGTGAGTCTATTCCAGTGCGAAGAAAAGAGGCAGAGCATGTTTTCAGTGTGCAAACAATTGAGTAGAGGGCTTCTAGAAAGAGAAAGGGAAGTTTTCCCTCTTGAATGTGATTTTTTTCTTAAGCAGATTTTGTTGAGTTGAACAATAAAATGCCAAGATTGCAAGTTTTCCCTAGGAAGGGGCTTCCTGGGTAAATTATTGTGTATTTTTTTATGGTGTCCTTGTCTTCATCTATTCCCTTTGTTTTCCACTTCATGCAAGTTAGAAAACTCAGCATATTTGTGGGTTAGAACTTAAAGTTCATATTTTCGTTTTTTTCTTGGTTAAAATTCATAGTTTAATTAGCTAGGTTTTAAAAAACAAACACAACCCAAAAGGCTTCTTTCAAATCCCTAATAATCCCTTCTACTACAATTAATGAATAAAATATGGGGATGAGGACAAGCCTTCCTTTATCCCCTTTCAGGATTGAAAAAAGGAGTTGTTGTACCATTTATAAGCATAGATAAAGAAGTTGAGGTAACCCAGTTTATCACCCATGTAAAAAACTAAGGATTGAATCCCAAATGAATAAGCTTCGACCACAAATAGAGCCAGTTTATTATATCATATGCCTTTGAGGGATATACCTTTACCACCATAGCCTTGAGCTTCTTAACTTTTAATGAGTGTAATCCTTCTTGTGTGACCCCACAACCTCATGGATTTTTCTTCCTTCAAAAAACCAAATTGCTTGTCAAAAATCTGATTGGAAAAATTCACCTTTAATGTTTTGACAATTATATTTGTTATGATTTGTAAATACCATTACAAAGTGAAATGATCATGAATTTGTCAAAAGATGTGGGGTTTTCAGATTTTGGAATCAAATAAATACAAGTATCATTATAAGGTGCTGATATTTTTTTGGTAGATCTAAATTCCTTAATAATCTTCGTCAGTCGTTCAACAAAATCAAACAACCTATAAAACTTCCATTGGTAGACTGTTCAGGCCAAAAAAGAATTGTTTCTAGAAACTTTGTAGAACTATTTGTAACTCTCCCCTTGCCACTTCCTCCATCAGTTTTGGTTATCCCGAGCATACATAAAGTTGGGGAAGAAGTTAGACAATCTCAATACCTTTTCAATTTTCTCTCTCCTAAGTCTTGTAACTGGAAGCAAAATAATACACAGCTTGGGCATACATACTTTTGCACAACCTTAAGTGTCAAGGGGTGAAAAATTCACCTAATAGACCCTTACACCTTAGTAACTACTTAAATAATTAAATAATGTTTTTTATAAGGAAAATGTGAGTTTAGTCTAATCTAATGTAAAGGTTATTTGCATTAGTGAATAATATGATTCTCAATCATCGATCTCAAGTGGGGTGAGATATAATCTCAGCTATCAATCCATTTGGATATTAGGGTTGTGTATTCAGTCATAACTCAAGCTTATAAAAGAAGGGCTAGGCCAAGGGAGAAGACATAACACTCACTTAGAGAAGGACATCCGAATGATGGGGTGGAGAAGGACTTCCACTCAATTATGGTGGGTATGAGGAAGATGGAAGGAGTAGCATGGGATATAGATCAATATTAGTCGATGAAGATTGTAGGATAGATCTAGGGCTTGATCAGGTGGATGAGTCTAGGTTTATTGCTATATATGTAATTTCCTCAGAGGGCTTGTTTCCCAGTAAGGGAACCTAAATAGGTTTTGAAGTTATTTTAATGATGACTTCTTGATTGGGTAGAAATGTGTTGGCATATGTGATTTATATTGGTTGTGCTTTTTTCTGAATAAGATAAATCTCTAGCAGTGTTTTTATTCAGTAGATGTGATATGTTATGTTAATAAATAACTAGGTTGCTAGGGTTAGAATTTAACATTCCATTTTTTTAGTTTGGATGCACTTGTTGTTGTACGTGGTCTAAGTCCAGAAGCTTGGCCAAACAAATTCCCTTAACTCAATAGTAGGTTCTCTTAAATTAAGTTCGGAAAAATGACATCCAAAGAAAATTTTGTCCCCCCTTTAGCTTAGCCTCAAGCCCAAGATGTCTTGTAACAAAGTTCCACAATAGATATTTTTTTCTCTTGAGTTTGTTGTCTTGCTAGAGCAATGTTTTTTTTAATCATTAGAACCTATAGTTGCAGCAAATGGAACACCAGCAAAGGTTGATGAAATTGAAGGAGGAAATGGGGAGTGATCAATCGGGGCATTCCTCCCTTTCCTCTGACATTTTCCAGCTGCCCTCTCTAATTGAGTTATGATTTCTATTAAAAAGGGAATAAAATATACCACTGTAGGAAAGAACTTAAATTTTTGTTGACAAAACCACTTCCTTAGCACTTGGAATCCCTTCAAATTTGTAATTCAACTCTATGTTGGACGCCAAGACACTTCAAAGCTCCAACCTGCAAAAGAAAATGTGAAAAAATGAGGGACGAGTAACTTCTTGAGAGGCACAAGGGCATCTTTTTGCATGACATGTGTCCTTAAATGTAGACATAATTAGGGAACATGTTAGACATGTGTTTGGGATGTGTCCTGTGGAAATGTGAAAAAATGAGGGACAAATAATTTTTTGAGAGGCCCACAAGTCTAATTTTGTGTGATACATGTCTTAGATTGGGACTTAATTAGAGAACGTGTTGGACACATGCTTGGAAAATGTGTGTTTGGCATGTGTTCTATTGTGTTTATGTCCAACATGTTGCACCCCATAGGGCAACACATAGAAGGCTTTGTCTTGAATTTCAACATCTAGAAAAAACGAAGTGCCTAAAGGATGTATGTTGCATAATAATATTCTTCATGATGGAGGAGTAACGCGGCATACTCTAAGGAAAATACCTTTAGAAGTTCCTTTGGTAAGTCATTTACAAAGAACTCTAATGGTATATTTGTGCCACAAGGAATGTAACGATATTCCATGTAGAAGAAAAGAAAAGAAAAGAAAATAAATAAATAAATAATAGATAGCATCTAAACAAATAACTAAATTGTATACATCTCTCTCTCTTAAAGTTCATAATTTTCCATGGTAGAAAAAAAATTGGCATCAAATTAGACCTTTCAAATAAGAATTTATGATTATTTTGAGGCACATGCCTTGATTTTTACAAGGGGACTTGTTAGCAATAATTTCTACCCTCTTGTGAATAAGATGAAATTTGAAAATTCAGCAGTAGAAAATTAGCGAGAAAATAGGGAAATCTTCCCTAAGTAGTACTAGAAAATCTCCCCTTCGTTTGAGCTAGTGGTTGCCAACCTTTGGGGGGTTTCGCTAGTATTTGTACCTATTGTTCTAACATGTAAATCTATGATATAACAAATAAAACCAATTGAGTAACAATTGTTTGGCTAGCAAGTTAGTGGCCAAACAAGCTCACAAAATTTGTAATATCTAATATGTGGAAAAATATTTAACAAATTAAAGCTTGTAAGTGCCAACTTACTAGAGACACAAATCTCCTTAGCTGAGCACCAACTCAATAAGATATTGTGTAGGCACCACCTACTAGAGACACCATTTTCCTTAGCTAAGCACCAACTTAGCAAGACTCATATAGGTCCCAACCTAAGGTCTTCATACACAGAGTACTTATGACTTCACCTTACTTCATGCATTTAACAACATAATCATATCCATGATTTTCCTACTCCAGTGCCTCTCCTTGCTTCATACCCCTGACATAACTTCAACCAATAGTCAAATTTATCCTTCATGTCCTAGCAAACCTCATAGTATCATTCCCTAGAATATATTTCCATATTAGTGCATTTCACAACATCACAACCCCAAAATAACACACTTCGCAACATCGTAGAATTGTTTCCTTCATTGCAGACCCTTAAAACTCCATGAAAACTCCTTATACTCTTGTGCACCTTTAAACCTTGAGAATACTCCTCAACTCCTTTTGTTAATGTTTCAATGTTTTATGTTGTAACAATCACTTTAACAAATTATTCTTTCAGTAGAAATCATCCTTTCCAATTTATTTCAATCACCCAATAATATTAAGAAATTATAGATAGAAAAATAAAAAATATGCACAATAGAAGACAACCAAGGTCAAATGAGACACAAAGATTTAGGTCAAAGACCGCAGTAAAACCCCAAAGGGGGAAAACCCAACCAAATTCTTCTTCTATTAGATTTTAATCAAACGTTCAAAAAAGATACATAGTCCAAGTACAAAACAACCAGTCAAAGGTCAAATCCTTGACTTTCAAGTCAACCAATTCAATATCTAATTAAATATGAGAGAGAAATTCAAATTTGGTTAAAGCACTAGTCTATAATTTTTGGCCTTGTTTAAAGTCAAATTAAATAGTATTCAATGCATCCCTAACCAGTCCAAAGTCAACACTCAAATCAAATCCAAACAATTTGGTCAAAGAAATAAATAATTCGACCTTCCTTGCTTGGTCAAACCTAGTCAAAAAAATCCATAAATTTGCCCACATATTCTGGTCAAAGTCAAATCCAACCTACAAAATCCCTAGCTTTAGATCTATGGTCAACACTGGTCAAAGTGCCTAGAAAAATTCAGTCTTCCTCTCCCTAAATTTTACCTTCAAAAAAAAATCCAAAAAACAAGTAAAACCAAGTCAATTCACCCAAAAGTTAATCCTAGTCAAAGTTGCCAAAATAGAAAGTCAACGCAATCAACATAAATGTCCTATCTCTCCTTGGGATGTGTGAACTTGGACCCTACAATTTTGGACCAGATCAAACCAAATGAAGAAGGATGAATGTGTGTGATGGGTGCCTCTAAGTGATGCCAAGTGAGATGTATTTATATATGGTCTAGGTGGAGGAATTTCTCCTTTAGGCCAACTTGTACTTTTTGAGTTGACATGGACTAATATTAAAAATAATAATTTCCCATGTGAAAATTTAATTTTTCTAAGGGAAAGTAGGGTCTCCTTAAGGTTTTTTGGGCTTCCTAAATGGGGAAATTTCTCCATCAGCTTCCAATTTTCAACACTCCCTCTCAGTGAGGGAGGAATTTTCATCTGCATAAGTCTCACCTCAAATGTACATGTCTCATCATCATCATATCATATCTCGTCTCTTCTCATCTCTGTTCATCTACTAAACAATAATGTCTCGATCTAAAGAAGAAGAATCATCATAGGGGATATTAATCTTCCACGCTATATTTAATGACAATAGGTGAGACACTACTTACCATGAGATGTAAGGATCATACACATCCTATTGTCTGCTAACCTTCCCATCCCTATCCTCAAGAATCAAGTGGTAGAATACCCACATCCCATCACTTGGGGGATATACAACTTATCATAAATGATAAGGATCACACGCACACCCAATTCTTCTCACCCATTGGCGAGATGGTTGGCAATCCCAATAAGACCAACTTGTGTGTAAGATGCATACTGGGGTATATTCTACTGATTGCCAGACTTTATAGTAGGGAGAGATACACACTTACCACAATTCAAAAGGATCACACACACCCTAAAACAACAATAGGGGAAATAAATACTTGCCACCAGGGGTAAGGATCACACACACCCATTATCTAGAGTTCCCTCTACCTCGAGATCTCTTTAGATCCATTCCCCTCCTTGGAGCTCAATAAAGGGGGGATGAGGGGGGGAGGGGGCGCGGGGGGGAGGGCAGTGGCGCGTGGGGGGGCGGGGGTGGCGGCAGCATAGCACAAAGTTATTGATTAGTTGTGACCCCTTCTTGGAAGGGTCACATCCACCAATCCAAGTTGATCTCGGAAGACAAAGAACTTCCCTTTTGGCATTGGTAAGAATGGTCGTTATCTTATCATCTATCGAAATAATATGGAGACTAACAACTCCTCTCTACACCATATCCCAAATATAGTGATATCTTATCTTAATGTGCTTGGACCTGTCGTCAAATACATGATTCTCTGAAAGTCATATCCAATTCTTTTTGTCACAATATATCACATTCATATCTGGAACCTTCTCAAATAGCTCTACAAAGAGTTTCCTCAACCATATTACCTCACAACTAGCCATGCTAACAAAAAGGTACTCAGCATTGACCGTGCTAAGGGCTGAAAAAATTTTCTTCCTTCTCATCCAAGATATCATGGCAGACCCTAGGCTAAAACATCACCATGATGTGTTCTTCTTGTCAACAACATTTACAACCCAATCAACATTAGTGTATCCATGTTGTCTCACGTCTCCAGTAGTATATCTTAGTCCCAAATTAATAGTCCCATGTAGGTATCTTAGCACATGCTTAGCAACAACCTTGTGTGCATGTAGTAGCTCTGCCATAAATTAATCAGAGTGTTGACAAAAAAACATATGTTCAGTCTAGTGTTCACCAAGAACATCAATGCCCCAATCAATTGTCGGTACTAAGTGGGATTTTCCAAGTCAAGTCTGACAAATTCACCACATAGCCTCTTAAAATTCATCTCCATTGGTGTGGCCGTGGACTTTCATTCTATTGTCCTTCGTAGACATTTCTAGGCTATAGAAATGTGTCAAAGCATCTTAGTGAGGGGCGTGTTTTAAAATGGATGATTCAAATATATAAACCCTCTTTGATGTTAATAACCCTTAAAATTGTTAAATAACATTCAAAGTGGTTATTTCCAATAGTAACAACATACAATTATTTGAAAGTATTTGGTAGAAGGCTAGAGAAGGACTTAGGAAATCAAATATTCTTTCTGAATATCTAATCATCTAAATTAGCAGAATCATATAGAAGAATTTCTATAGCATAACATTAATACATATGAGAATTGGTACAAATGCAACAATCTTATGATGTAGAGTAATTTAATTAAAAAAATTGTTCAATCAAGTTACTCAGTAATGAACATAACTTTTCAGTGGGACTTCAGGGAGGTTGATATTAAACCCAAACTTTCCCAAATATATATAGAACCTCAAATGTATGCAGAAAAATATTGTATAATAATATTAAGAAAGTACTCACAAAATATGATATAAGTCGGAAACAAAACCCTTTGATTATCTTCAAAAAATCAAGTATTACAACAATATTCTAAAGCCTGGTCTAGGTATCAACCCTTTTTCATTCAAAAATAATAGTATATATAGAGTGCTTTACAAAAACTCTTATCTACTACATATTTATAATGAAAAATAAATATTATCCAAAATAATTTGGATAATTTCAATAATAACTTGACTAAAAATAGAAATTTTCTCATGAAATATTTTCAATTGTACCTGATATTTGCATTTGGGTGGGATGTATCTGAAAATGTTTTGTTTTTTATCCATATAATTTGAATTGTCATTATCTCCTACTGAAATGTTGTAAGTATTCAACGAGATTTACAAGTTGTGCCCATTCCTCTTCTGTTGGATAAGTCAAATCAACCATCTTCTTGAAAGCTTCATCCACCTTTGTAGATTTCTCAAAAGTTGGTTTGACTAGAAATAAATGTTTGACTTTATAACAAATAAAAAGATCATCAAATAACTCGTCAAGCAAACTTTGAACACTTATAGCTCCTTTTACTCTAGTAAATTTCGACTAATCCCTTGCTACTTTGTTTAGTAATCTTTGATAATCCTCCTTGGTTATCATTTGGTCTTGAAAAATTTTGAAAGAAGGTGAGACCCTTTCTTGCAAAACAAAATCTTCTTCTAAAACCTGTTCACCTTCATCTGCGATATTAAGTTTTTCTTAGTTAAAACTCTTCTTGTTTGTAGAACTGCATTAGTTCTTCTCTAGTCTTTGTATTTAAAAACTAAATGATTTGGCTTTCTAAGATAGGTTTATTTCCCAACTCCTTTTTTGATATCATCAATGGCTTCACCTGCTCTCTCCAACAATTCTTCCTGTTCAATGACTATTTCAATTGATGGCCAAATATCATATGATGAAGAGATAATTTCCATCCATATTTTCTCTTTAGCTTGCATTGGGCACTATCAGATTGAATTATTTTCCATTCATGTTGTTTTTGTAACCTAGAGATTTTTGGATTTCAGATATCAAAGACTTATTAGAATTGATATTTTCTTTCTTTTCCTTTTCTAAAGCTACTTTTAAATTATCAATTTCTTGATTTTTGAAACTTAACAAAGATAATGTTGCAGTCACTTATTATGTTCGATCCTTTGCTGCTGAACTTTCTTGTGATGTAGAAACTATTGTGTTCCTTGGCTGATCTTTTTCTTTAAGAAACTTCTCTATCTCTATTTCCATCTTTTGTATATGTATGTGTTTCTCAATTATGACTGATAAAAGAGCTTCTTTATCCTTATCAAGCTTTCCAATTTCCTGCATTTGTGGATGTTCTATAGTGGGTAGCTTTATTTTTTTTCTAAGAGCTTGAATATCAATATTTTTTTCTTAATAATTCCTGAGCAACATCAATATATAAAGGACCCAAACCCAATTTAATAATAAGATCTTCCAATGACTTGATGTTAGTATCTTTTGCAATATATGACATTCTTTCCATTTTAAGTTCAGAAAGTATTTTGCTTAATGAATTTTGTAACTTTGATGCACTAATAACTAAAGTGGCCAAGAATAATATATCATTCTCCAATTTCTATATGAAAATCAATTTGGTCAACAGGATGTATTCGCTTAGTATCAAAATTAAGTTTTTTGTAATCTTCAGTGACTTTAGCTCCAGGGATATTAAGTTCAAGAAATGCTAACTAAAATTGGCCCTTCTCAACATCTAAAGCTGAGAGCAACATATTCTTTGTGGAATGAGTCTGCTTCCAAAAATGAGTATAAGTTATTTCTTTCAAAGACTCATTCTTCTTTTTATTTCAAAAAACTTATAGAAAATATTTTGATCTGAAGGATTTGAAGAAGTAGATTGCTCTCTTGCTCATTCAATTTGTTGCAGTATGAAAATAGGCTTGCTTTCAAGTATAACTTTAGATGGTGAAGAAATATATGTTGATATAGCCTCTGATGTAGCTTCTTTTGTACCCTTTGTCTTCTAATTTTTAAACTCTGAAGTCAGCTCCCTTTGATTCTGAAGTATCATCAGTTATTCTTTTAAGTTCCTTTTCTTATTGATGGGTTGTTTCCAAGACGTTGAGTATAATTGTCTGATCCATTCAATGTTCACTTCAAACATATTGCAAGGTATTCTCCTCCCATGTCTCCCTATTGGCAATTTTTTCAATTTCTGGTTTCAGCATATGGACATATGGAGTAGAATTTTGCTAAGATTTCATGGTTGAGATTATCCCTATTGGATCATATGGCCAACTGAAACATAGTCTGAACTTCATTTGTGCCAACAAGTACTCAACTTCTTTGTCTACTACTCTAGTATTCACAATAAAAGGCCCTACTTATGCTTTGAGTTTAAACAATGCTTCTTTCTTCCTTGGGAGGAAATGAGTTTGATCCACTTTAAGGCTTTGTCTGATAAACTCTAGGGAAAAAATTATGATAGGAAGAAAAGCTAGTAACTAATAAGGGGAATCTCATGCCCGTATTATCTAATTTCAATAAAATGCCTATACAAATATCAGTCTCCCTATTTGGTTTGTTCACTAAGCTTCATAATTCTTTTCATCTCTGTTGAGATTTAGGGAGCACTATCATTGTTTAAAAGGCTGACACATACATGAATAAATTGATTCACAAAATTACTGGAAAAAAACTCCTCAGTGATTTTTTGGACCAATGAAATCCAATGAATAACTGACCACTAACTACCCTGCAAATCCTACTTCTGCAATTGTACTTGAAACCTTTCAGATTGAAAATATAAGAAAAAATAGACCAATACAGACTGATGTTTGAATTCTCTTTCAATTCCAAAATTTAAAAATTTCTCATGAATCGTAATTGAACAATATCATTGGTTTCTTTCTAGAGAGAAAATGGACAAAAATCTCAATATGAGATCTACGACCTCATCACTATCATATCCTAACAAGCAGCATAACATGGAAATAACCTATCTAGAAATTTTGGGAAACATATATGAAGGATAAGGAGGATCATTCTTAGGAATTCCAACTCTTTCTAGCATAAATGACTCAAATATAACAATTTTTTTACTGAAAGGTCATTTT
This sequence comes from Pinus taeda, assembly GCA_000404065.3. NCBI lineage: Eukaryota > Viridiplantae > Streptophyta > Pinopsida > Pinales > Pinaceae > Pinus > Pinus taeda. The sequence continues at coordinate 125,991 of APFE030765287.1, forward strand.
CTGATAAATTTATAAGAGTATCTTACTAGAAAAAGGTCCAGGGAATTTGGAATAGAAATCTATAAATCTTGAATGATGATTCAGAAGTTACAAAAAATAATGGCTCTCCATTCTTAGCTATGATGGCTCTCTCACTTGACAAATATCTGTCTGCACACTATCAATGAATTCTAGGAAATGATAGATCTGTGGGAAAATGATGATGATGATGATGATGATTAACATCCACTAAGACCAATGTGGTCTATCAGGCTTCAAGAAAAGAGAGTCTAATTTTCATTCTTCAAAATCTTATTTATGTGATCTTGGGGGACAGAAAGAAACATTCCAAGATCGCTATAGTTGGGTTGGCTTAATAAGTTAAGAAGATTGGAGGTGTGACTAATGATAGGGAATTAAGAGTGGATGTGGTCAAGAGTCAGGTAGTATAAAAGGAAGTGCTTTTCATATTACACCTTCTTAGTATCACAAATTTGACAGATTCTATTGTCCCACCTCCCGGTCTCACTTTGAAGCTCATGAGAGTTAGTCGTAATCCTAGCGATGTTTATTTTCTTCTCAGTGCTAGTCAACATAGAGAGAATTTGGGTTATCAAGGATGGGATTGATTACCTCCTTATATTAACATAGATTCATTATACCCTCCAACTCCTTAGAATCCCACATATTTTCCTTAAAATTGGATCTAATACTATCTTTGATACTATCCTTTCTTCCCATGATGATCTCCTCCTTAATACCCCAAAGGTTGAGCCAAGGTTGAGCATCCTTATGCCACCCATGCTTGAGGTGTAGGTGGGGTTTTTTACTAAAGTTAGAAGAAATTTTTGGGAGCCTATTGGATTCCATATTATGAATCTTCTTCTTATAGATCACATATATAAACATAGTCACACTTTCAATGGGGGACATGCCAACTTCGATCAAGAGGATAGGATAGGGAGTATTTCCCTTGATCTTGAGGTTATAGGTAATGAGTTTCTTTTGGATCATATCAATCTTTCTCCATGACTCCCTAGATATACTACATCCCCAAACTTCACATCCGTATAAGATAATGGGGGTGATGAGAGTCTCAAAGACGAACCTCTTTTTACTCAAAATGTAATGATAGACTGACTTACAATTATTTTCAAGCTGATAATAATCTTTCCAACATCCAATAATTCCAGTTGAGTTGCTAAGGAAAGTTAATACCCAAATATTTATAAGAAGAAACATACTCTAGAGAATGGTTATCATAGATGAAACTACCATGGGTGATATTTTTGGATTTAATGATCATTACTTTAGTCTTTTCGGTATTAATTGTCATACCCATCTTGGAGAAGTAGACATGAAGAGTCTTAAGCTGCTTGTCTAGGTCATCATGGCTTATGGCTCTTTACAAGAACGAACAATATCATTAGCATAAAGGAGAAGAGTAATAATAATACCCAAACAAGACATTTCATCAATATTATCTTGGAATCGCTGAAATACCCAATTTTGAATGTCATAGAGGTCAAATTCACATTGATTTTCTACGATTTTGGCTCCTATGTCAATTAGTGGAATTTCATAAATTCTAACAGATGCATAAGGTGTAGGTTTTCACTGATTTTTAAGTTATTTCTATTTCTTGGAACTCATTGTTGAACGTAAAAGCAAACAAAGAGAACACAAATATCCTTGAAAAAGCAGCACTGGAACTCTTCTGCAATTTCTAACTCTCTATTTACTAGAATATACTACCCAAGTTCACTGTAATGCCGAGAAAAGAGAAATGAAATTAAGAAATTATGGTGTGAGAATTAGGATTTTATAAGAAAACTAGAAGCATAAAGCTTAAATGATGTAGTGTTAAAATAATGGGCATATGATGGCTTTAATGGCTAATGGTCAATGGGATTGACCAATAATAGCGATAACAAAATAGTTGGCAGATGTTTAAAATTATGGTAGTGACAAAATCTTGGTGAATGATTATTTTGGGAGGAAACCAAAATGGTTTTGCGGAGGGGTTCAAGCACAGTAAGTGGTAAAACACGGGGGGTGGGGGGTGCCTAATTCATAATATGCCATCACATAGAAAAAGAAGGATCCGAGAAACAACTTTTTGCGGACACACCCCCCCCCCCCCCTTTTGTTAAACATCAAGCAGAAAAATTAAAAATACATATATGGTTTTATGCGATAACACATATATATTGTTGTACAGAGTGCATAAAAATTTAAATATTTATTCATTTTTTAACAGGTTTTTGGAACATTTTATTGGGACAAGAAAATGTTACAACACATTCCATGATACCAAATTTCTCTAATAGCTTGACAACATATTTCCCTTGTGAAAGGAAAATCTCACCAAGTCTCTGCCAGACCTCTAATCCTTGGAAGTAGTGCATGAAACCAATTACTTTCATCTCAAATTCAGAGGCTAGCTCCCTCTTACACTAGAATAAGAGACTCTCCACCTATTAAGAATAAATCGTTAACATATAACACCAAAATTAGGGGCATATATTGGATGACTTTGAAGTATATATTTGAATTAGCATTGCTTCTCGTAATTCCAAGTTTCACTAGATATCCATCAATGCAGAGATACCAAGCCCTGGGGGCCTACTTCAATCCATAAAGTGCTTTCGTCAGCTTGCATACATGAGTCTTCATGTCATGCTCCTCAAAGCCTCGTGGTTGCTCCAAGTATAATTCTTCCCTGAGTATACCATGTAGAATTGTGGTGTTCGCGTCCATCTAGTGAAGTGTTCATCCTTGGCTAGCAATAAGAGAAATAATGGATCAGATTTTAGTATATCAGAAAATGGATGCAAAGATCTCATCATAGTCATGTATCTCTTTTTGGGAGGATCCTCTATCCATAAACCTTTCCTTGTACTTTTCAACACTTCCATCAACACCATGCTTGATTTTGTAGATCCAATTTGAAGTCACAGCTGACTTCCCTTTGGGTCTCAGAACTACTTCCCACACATTTTTCTTCACGATAAACTCATGTTCTTCAACCATAACATCCTTCCATACCTGTTGTTTCACTACACATTCAAAATTTCATGGTTCAACATGTATGATGTTGCTCATAAGTACAACATATCCCTGATATTTGCATGGATTTTTGTTTTCCTTGAAAGTTCCTATTGCAACAACATGTCTCTTAGTATCCTTTAGTGTGTCATGAAGCTATAATGGTATTTTCTTGGAAGGATGATCAAATGGAGGGGGTTCCAAGGGATCCATGGGTTTCATGGGGTCATCAAAAAGATCAGGTTCTGGTTAAGGCATAAGAGACTTTTCCTTTTCATCCATGGCAACATATCTTCTTCCAATATTGGCAGGGGGAGGAGTCTCCTTTGGTTTCCCAAGGGAAACATCTTCATCAAACGTTACATCCTTGTTAAACTCTATATTCCTTTGACCAGGTACATATATTCTATAAGCTTTAGAATTTTCATAGTAACCAACAAAAGTACCTTTCTTTCTTGAATCGTCTAACTTGGTCCTCTTCTCCTTCGGCACATGAAATTTGACGGGGCAACCAAATATCCTCAAATGACAAACTTTGGGCTTTACACCTATGAAAGCTCCTTTGGGAGTCTTGTCACCCAAGTCTACATGAGGAGTCTTATTTTGAACATATACAACTCTGTTATCAAATTCTCCCCATAGGAACTTTGGTATCTTTTGATCATGTGACATAGCTTGAGAAACTTCCATAGTAGTCCTATTCTTCCCTTCAGCTACACATTTCTTCTTGGGGTTGTAAGGTACGATGATATCCTTCTTGATTCCATCTTTCTTGCAAAATTCAATGAATTCAGTTGAAGTAAATTATCCTCCATTGTCAAACCTAAAAATGTTGATCTTATTTCCTGTCTGATTTTCTACCAATGCCTTGAAGTCCATGAACATGTCAAATTATTGTTCCTTTTGCTTTAAGAAGAAAAACCATGTCTTGCGGGAGAATTCATCCATAAATATTATATAGTACAAATAGCCACCAAGATAGTTCATTATCATAGGTCCACATTGATCACAATGTATGAGTTGAAGTATTCCATTTGTCATGTTCCTACTTGAAGGGAATGGCCCCTTCACCTTCTTTCCACTTACACATTCCTGACAAACTCCATCATGATTTAGAACCTCGAGCATTTCAAAAACCATCTTTCTCACCTTAGTCAAGGCTTCATAGTGAAGCTAAGCGAATATTTGGTGCCACAACTCACATTGATGAGAAGCATCATGGACCAAGGCTCACATATGGATCCCACAGACTTTATATAGGCCTTCATTTCTAGTCCCGAGTGTGAGAATTTCTCATGCTATTTCTCCTTGGCCAGGAAAGAACATTCACATTAATGAATGCAACCTTCCATGGAAGAAATTGATACAAGGTTATTATTCAATCTTGACACATATAAGATATCATGTAGATCTATGATTTGACCATAGTTCAAATGAAAAGAAACAAATCCAAACCCCTTCACAGGATAAGTAGAATTATCCCCGAGAATTATCTTCAAATTAGACTCCCTCTCAACCAAATTTGGGAGGACTTCTCTATAGCCAGTGAAATGTCTAGAAGCCCCACTATTTACCAACCAACTATCAAAGGAGTCCATAGGAGAGGAACTAGAAAAATAAAAAACAAGAAAGTACTTAGATTGAGTTTCAACTTCATTATTGTCATACCTTGGATTTCTTGATCTCTTTTGAGGACGATGACTTTCTTCACCCACAACAAGAGCATCTCTTCTTCTTCTATTTTTTAACCTATTGTTGTTGCCATGGTTTTTGTTATTGTTTTTGTTGGACCTTGGAGCACTTCCATTTTTTGGACAATCTTGAGCATAATGACCAATATTGTTGCAGTTGTAACATTGAACTTTAGATGAGTCCCTTTTCAATCTTCTATTGGATTTCTTGAATTTTGGAGTAGGCTTTCTTGAATTAGATGGTCCTCCTCTTTCTTTACTCTTCTTCTTCGATTAAGCAACACAATTAGTGGGTTATCCTTCTTCATGATTTATAATTCTTCCTCTATAGATCATCCTAGTCTCCTCTTGAGTGCACTCTCCCAATAGCTCATCAAATGAGGGAAACCTATCATTGTTGCTAATGGTTGTAACATCTCCCAAATCATGGGAAGACCTCCAAGGGTGATTAACACCAACTCTTTATCAGATACAATCTCTCCAACAGTCAAAAGTTGATCCTTGTGTTGAGATATCCTCATGAAGTATGCTTGAATGGTCTCCCCCTCATTCATTTTGATGTCCTTGAGTTGATTCTTTAAATAAAGAATTTGGCTCAATTTGTCGACATCATACATCCCAACCACTTTATCATACATTTCCTTAGACTTATTCAACATTCAAACATAATTGATCAAATGGTCTCTCAAGGAATCAGTAATAATTTTCTTTCCTTTGGTCTCACCTTTCTTGTACTTGGACTTGACAGCAAAAAAAAACATTTTTCGGAGGCTGGGGTACCTTTTCTTCAACATATTCCATGGCATCATTTTCTTCCAAAGTCAAATCTAGCCTGGCCCTCTATGGAGCAAACTTTAATGAGTCATTCAAATTCTCCTAAATCTTAAAATATGAGGTAGAAATCTTGATCAAGTAAAATTAACTTTAACAAATTCTTCTTTCAATAACAATCATTCTTTCCAATTTATTTCAATCACCCAATAATAGTAAGAAATTGTAGATAGAATAGTAAACAATATTCACAATAGAAGACAACCAATATCAAATGAAACACAAAGATTTAGGTAAAAGACTAGGGAAAATCCCCACAAGGGGGAAAATGTTAAAATCTGAAAGTTCTATGTAGAAATTTAAAAATTATTTGCGGAAACTTGAAAGTTATATGCAAAAAACTGAATGTACTTACAGAAAATTGAATGTACTTTGCATAAAACAGAATGGAACTGAATGTACTTTTCATAAAGTTGAATGTAATTTGCAAAAAATTGAATGTACTTTGCATAAACTTGAATGTACTTTGCATAAAGTTGAATGTATTTTTCATAAACTAAATGTACTATTTTGTTACAATTACTTAGAATGCATATTTCTTCTTCACAAATTCTCATAATAGAAAATGTAGATAGAATATAAAATTAAGGATCATATGAAGACATCCAAGCACAAATATGAGACACTGAGAGTTAGGTCAAATGACCAAAGAAAAAACCACAAGGGGGAAACTTAAATGATTCTTCTTCTATTAGATTTCTTCAATTGTTCAACATAATATATA
>APFE030765287.1:132558-146617 GCA_000404065.3 Pinus taeda
GAGAGAGAGAGAGAGAGAGAGAGAATGAATAAAGTCACCAATTGTTTGATCAACTTGCAACTGAAGTTCTCTAGTTCTTTGCTGGAAAATCTCCTCCTCTTGATTAGATCTTGTCCTACACACTTGCTCCAGCTCCTCCGTTGCTCTTACTCTTCACTTGATCTCACACTTCTCCTGCACACACTCAACTCTAGCTCTCCTTCTTCACAATGAACATGTTACTCTCAACTCGCACTTTCTCTTGCTTAAATAGAGGAGAAAGGAGAGTTAGAAAATGAATTCATTACTTGAGACAATAATATGAGAATTGAATTCCATGAGGGAGGAGTTACTTGAGGAGAAGTGTAACTCATCTCAAGAATAGAGAGAGAGATACACTTGTGTTGAGGAGTTACAATTTGAATTAGGGAGAGAGAGAGTATTTGGTGAGAGTTAAAAATCAAATTGAATGAAGGAGTTACAAGTACATTTAATGAGGAGGAGTTACACTTTTGTCATACAATAAATTAGTGAGGATAGTTACATTCTCTTAAGTGTGGAGTTACTATTTTATTCCAAGAGAGAGGTTCAATTTTCCAAGTAAGAGATTCTCAATTTAATTTACTTATTTCATGAGAGAGAATTTGTTTGTATTAATCCATTAAAGGTGAATGACTTTATAATATCTTATAAATAATAGTATAATAATAATAATAATAAAAATAAAAGGATAAAACATATTAATTCTTTGACTTGTATAATCATGCAGATTGATTTGATTTTAAAGTGGATTCCATATGTCGAGATTATCCTTGATCATTTATACATGACTTTCTACTTTTGGAAGGTCACTTCCAAATTGAGATGTGGCTTACTATTTTTGGAAATTCATATTAGAATTGTTAGAAATGAAATTTTATTACAGGTGGTTCAAACAAAATGAAAGATATGATTTCTTCTAGGAGAAATTCATCCCTGAGCTGTAAAATTTAACAAAAAACCCAACCAAAATCTTCTTCTATTAGATCATCAAGCGTTCAAGAGAGATACATAGTCCAATTCCATCAACAACTAGTCAAAGGTCAAAGCCTTGACTTTCAACTCAACCAATCCAATATCCAATTAAATATGAGACAAATTCAAATATGGTCAAAGCACTAGTTTGTAATTTTCGACCCTATTCAAATCCAAAGTCAACAATAATTAATGTACCCCTAACCAGTCCAAAGTCAATGGTCAAATCAAATCCAAATAGTTCGGTCAAAGAAAAAAAGAATTTAGGCTTCCTTGATTTTTCAAACCCAGTGAAAAATAGTCCAAGAAATATGCCCACAATTTTTTCTCAAATTCAAAGTCAACCTATGGAAAACCTAGCTTCAGATTTACGATCAATGTTGGTCAAAGTGCTTAGAAAATTTCACTCTTACTCTCCCTAAATTTGACCTTCCAAAATATTTCCAAAAACCAAGTCAAACAAAGTCAATTCACCCAAACTCAATGCTTGTCAAAGGTCCCAAAATAGAAAGTCAATGCAATCAACAAAACTATCCCCTCTCTCCTTTGCACATGTGAGCTCAAACCCTGCAATTTAAGATCAGATCAAACCAAATGAAGAAGGATGAATGTGTATGATGATGCCTCCAAGTGATACAAAGTAAGGTGTATTTATATGTGGTCTAGGTGGATGACTTGTACTTTTTGAGGTGAGTTGAAAACTAACATTAAAATTAATATTTTCCCATGTGCAAATTTAATTTTTCCAAGAGAAAGTGGGGTCTCCTTAAGGTTTTTTGGGCTTCCCAAATGGGTAAATTACTCCCTCAATTTCCAAATTTCAACATTATGTACCTTAGATCTCTTTTGTGAATTTGTACTTGATCTTCTTGCCTAGATACACTTGAAATACGCTCATCTAACCTTTATTTATAGTGTTTATGGGATTGACTTGTAAAAATTGACTGAGTCAACATGTAGTTACTCGTTGGGATGACTTGACAAAATCTTTCATATCTCCTCATTCTTATGGAGTTAGAGGGAGTGCCATATGCCATTGGAAATGTCTCAAAATAAACTTTTCAATTATACATCCCATGCTCCCATTTGAACTAGGTCTTTAGATTAAAAGGGCCTTCAAAGATAGGGTGTCCACGTTGAAATATTGGATAGCTATGGTCGACATTTTTCATCAAATCATGAAGAAGAAAATAATTATTTTTCACCTCAAGTCGGCTCATAACCATCCCTACAAGTCGTCTCATTGGAAGGATATCATGTTGGCCCTACGAGGTTTAATTAGCCCTCATATGTCTCCTATAAATTGGGCATCATTCATCCTCATTTTGGCCATCATCAAGCTCAACAATTGGTCTGCAATTACAAGTGTATTCATCCTTCCATTTTAGGAGTGTGAGGAAGTATACAAGGGATATATTGACTACAGTTTGGTTTATCTTCAAGGGCTCTTCTTTGCAATAGAATTTTGAAGTTGACCGAGTTGTTTTGGGTGAATATCCTCACAATTCATTGACCATTACAGTGGGAATTTCGGCCATCTATTGCAGTGACCTAAAGCCTAGATTTCGACCCCCTTGTGTAGATTAATGTAGAGGAAAAAGTGACTTCTCTCTCTCATTTCATGATCGAATTTTGATTGGGCATTGCATTGTTGATTATTTTGGATTTGTTTGATCATTTTGATGTACCATTTATGGACATAATCTGTCTCTCATAAGGAAATAATTTTTGGTCTCGCTTGCTCATTGTGTTTTGTTCTATGTCTACATGATATCTATTTATTGTTTGTGATGAAAAAATAATGGTTGAAGTTTTTCATGTATAGCTTCTTGTTGAATAAATTATAAAGAAGGAACAATTTATTTTAGCAGAGGTAGTTATCAGTTGTGAAAACCAAGTCTAGTCATTACATCACTAGAATTTCAAAAATCCAAGCTTGGAACCAAAAGTCCAAAAACAATATTTCCAACAATCTTCATCTTTCAATATTTATCTTGGACAACTGTAGTCTCCCCTTGTCTTTGACATCAATGACAACAATATTTCCAATAGGCTACACTAAGGATAGTTTTATAGCCTTGAAGACAATGATATATGGACACAAGATAACAAAAGCTAAACGAAAGAGGAAAGAATATTCATGAAGACAAGAGAGTAAGGTTGCCTTCTTTGTCAAGACAATTTGAACTGTATGGTTGGCCTTTCCTTGTATTCATAATATTTATTCCCCTTTTATTTATACTAGCTAGAGGAGGAGGTTGAATTCTCTGTAAATGTCCATAACCATGCATTGTTGAGTTAATTGAGCTTTGACTAGAGAAGAAAATCTAGTTAAATGGACCTTGCTCCTTGAAGTATTATTGGAAAATTACTCCCCGATAAAAATATATCCTAAGCCAATTTTAGTTTGGTCAACTTATCTAATTTTATCTAAGAATTTTCACTTGATTGATTTTCCTTCCTCAAGAAATTTTTAATAAATTCGACTTGGTACAATTTTAGGAATTTGAGATAGAGTGACTTTTTATGTAGGAAGAAATGAGAGTAAAATAAGGGAATAAAATAGGAAGGAAAAGAGTGAAAGGTGGAGGGAGAATAGGAGTAGAAATAGTATATAAAATAGGAGTATGAGTAGGAGAGAACAAAGGAGAGGGAAACACACTAGAAGAGGAAAATATGGCGGAGAAAAAATAAATTTCCTTTCTTGTCATGTCAGACCCATGTGCTTTGCCACAGCATTGATGACTCATCTAAAATCTTGCCACTTGTTAGTCCCTTAGATCACCACATAATCTTGTTATAAATAAACATACTAAAAATATTAGTCCCCTCAAAATAGGAAAAAGTAGGAAATGTTTAGTGTACACCTAAAGGTAAATAGTGTTAAAAATAAAATTATGGTTGAATGCCCACTACATTATCCTCATTAGACTCGAAATATGATGGAGAACCCAAATATGTTGTTAGAAATTCCATGTATGTCTTGTTATAAATAGAAATATCTTGTATTTTAATGAAATGACCCTCATTGACTCAAAACTCAGTGGAGAGTCTGAATATGAATCAAACTCCACATGCGACCAATGCCAAAAATATAAAATTCTCAAAATATCATGAAACCATACTCATCATATTCACTTTTTTGTTAGGAATCCAAATCCACGATCAAAATCGACATGTAGAGGTACCACTAAAAAAATAAAGTGCTTGCATGTCACTTGTAAGTAGCTCCTTGGACCTGTTAGCATAAGGTTTTCACCTTTCCCTAAAGGTTCCAAGGCAATATTTCTCAGTTCGTTTTGTAAAGTCATGGTTATGTAAAGGGCCTTATAAAAAAATTTGTGTAAATTTCTACATAAGCCTATGGATATGTCTAATAAATTATTTTTACCCAACCCTAAGCTTATCCTAAGTTTTTTGCAGTGCAATCAACCCATCGCAAATTTATAGTTTCCGCTGCGAAATATTTTCATAGCACTTACTGGCCAAAAAAAAAAAAAAAATCATCCTACTAACGTCATTTTTTCAAGCGCCGAAGTGTTTTTACACAAATGTGTACCCCTTTTCATCCACGATGTGATAGCTAGCAACATTTTGAAGCCCAAGGGAGATGTTTAAAATCAAACCCTAATTTTCCCTATTTACCCTAAAACTGTAATTTCTCGCAAATAGAGAATTTTGTTTACAAATCTACAAGAAGGTTCTCAAGTGGTTTGCAACATTCTACCAAGGTAATTCAAGGTTGGGAAAGGTGTTTGAAACATCAAAATCTTTGTAATGTGGTTTGATCCGGTCATGTGAAGCGATTTGAGCCTTATGGGTTGTATTTTGAAGTGTATCTAAAGATGTTAATGCTATTCAGAAATGCAAGATGGGGACTAGTGTTTCAGCACTTCAATGGTCAAAACCTGAGTCGGTGCCATGATTTCATTTACTCATTTGATGGAAACACAACAAGTTTCAAAACGCCGCAGTTCCCAGTCACAAAGGAATCTATTGCAGAAGCTAGGGTTTTTCCAACTAAGTGTGAGAGATGGTTTAAGAAACAAAGGTTGCAAAATGTGGAAATTATTTTTTTATTGAATGAGGAATGTCATAATCAAGATTGGAATTCTGGAGTCCTCCAAAATATGTTGAAGCCTGAATGGTCTAATTCCCTCATAGCGGTGCAACTTGTGTTTACCTGTGAACACGAGTATTATAAATCTTATCTATATCGTATGAGGTTTTTATGTCATTTAACAGGGTTTAGCAAGATGAATTTTCCAGATTTTGTTCACCAAGGTTCTCTAAAAATGTGCACCAGGGAAAGGTCCCAACATGAGCTACAACCTCATGACATTTTTCATCACAATGTAATCAAAATATTATATACCCATGAGCTAAACAAGCAGGTGGAGTAGTTGAGATAGTGAAACCTAAGACAACTTGCACCTATAAGACCAAGGAGAGCCCATACTAAAGTTTCTACTCAAACCCTAGCTCATGAAACAAATGGATAGCCTAGCCACATCCATGTTGAAAAACATGATGAAAACCCTATGAAAGAACCAGAGGTTAGGGTTTATGAAAGGAGAACAAGAGGACAACAGAAACTGATGTTAGGGAAAGAGGTGACAAAACAAATAACAACACAAAGCAAAAAGGGAAAACATAAGATAGAAATAGGGGATGAATGAGCTAAAACCCAACCTAGGGTTTACTCCAAAAAGCCTCACACTTGCCCTACAAAAAAACTAAGGTTGGGTTTAAAATAAAATACAAACTGTAAGCTCAAGGAGGCGGTGATTATTGATGAAAATGAAGATACTATGTATCATTAAAAGAGCAAAAAGAAAGCCAAAAAATAGATGAAAACAGAGCATGCTGACAGAGAGGGGAAAGAAACCCTAAAGGATGAAAGATTATTCCGAAAGCTACTAGAAGAATGAAAAGAAGCCAAGATAAGTTGAACCTCCTTACTCAGGATGTAGAAGACATGGATAAATAATCAATTTTCTTTGTGGGACAAAAAAATATTCAAAACCCTAATTTTGCTAAACGAACCCTAATTCTACCTAAGCATTTTGACCTAATTAGTTTATCTTTTTTTACAGCAAGTTACTTCCAATATGTTATGGTAAATGTCAAGGGTTTTTTGTGGCTGAGGGAGTACAAATAATGTGAGCCGACATAAGGGAAAAAATTATTGAAAGGAGTAAGCAGTTATAAGGGTATTTGCACAGTTTCAAGATGGTTTACATGTTTATGCATCATTTTTTCTACCAAGAGGGAAGATGAGTTGCAGTTCCAAATTTTCAACCTGCAAGGGAGTGAGCAGTTCTTGATCCTATAATACAGCCATAACTCGTCCTTATTCTAGAATAATAGTAGGAGATATGCACAAGAGTTCTACAAGACATTTTGACCACTTTTGTGTGCCAAATAGAGATCCAAATAGCTAAGATGATAAGATTTTATTTATTTTTGTTAATTAAACCTTCAGGTATTGTAAATATTATGCAGTTATTACTGCCAGACTTTGTGGATCTTATCTTATTGTATTTTTCCTATATATTATATGAGAAATGAGGAAAAAAGGTTGGTTTTTGATGAAATAATAGTCATTGCTTGTGTGTTAAGCTTTATCAATCTACAGTTTTCCAAGATCGATAGATTTTGATCAGTGATATAAATATCCTTGTGGTGGTATGTCTTAGTACGTGTTTTATACATTTTTAATGTTTCCTTCTCTGTAATGTCATTTACATGTACGGTATTCTGAATATTTGAAAAAGAGAAATTGTTACAAAATTCATCCTTGCTTTGACGCTCTATTTCATAGATTTCAAATGGTTGCACTCTTATCTTCTAAACCTACTTTAGGATTCATTTTCTATGTCATATTGTAGTGGATTGTTCTCCTATTTTCTCCCTTCAGCTATAACAATGACCAATGTCTAATATGTGCTATCTATATTTCCTTTGTCAATCTTGATCAAATAACCTGTATCTTGGAAAATTCCCATAAAACCTAGCTTGTTAACTCCATTTCCTAATGGACCAACTACTTCATGCACAACCAAACCCTACATCAACAAAACACAATTGAAGATCTAACCACTATGTAACAGTACAATCAATTACTAAACCTAGTGATTAAGTTGTCACAGAGAGCCCTCTCTAGAATGAAGGGGTTGGCCTTCAATCTATAAGTTGGACTGCAAAGGTTACCTTAGAAATTTTCTTGTATAGCCAAGATGACATTTCTGGGTGATAACAGGACCCAAAATCTTGCAACGACTCTAAATATACCATTATCTATGACATGCTAGCTTTCAAACAAAATCTGTGAAAAATACAAAGTGTTATGCATGTCACCTGGAGAAGCCTCACTCGAATCCTGATCTCATAAGGATTTTGAATATGTGATCAATATTGTTGTACACATCTTATAACTCTACCTATTAAAAAGTAGGGGACTTGCAAAAAATAGTAAGTCTTTCCAACTTGTGTATAAATGTGTCTGAATCATCATTGTATTAATCTTGTAATCAATCTCCCTAGGACAAACCTCCAACGCAAACAAAAATGTATCTTCCAACCTGCAACCTAACAAAATGTGCCAGCCCTTAACCCTCCAAATTTGCAAGGAAACAATTTATGGGTTAACAAGACTCTAGGTTGGTTTGTGTTGATTTTAAATAGCAATGGTATGCTCTATGCTTAGCACAATTTACTTCAATGTTCCTTTAGAAGTAGAAAAAACATCAACAATTAATTATATTGACAACAAATGCAGATAGAACATAAAATAAATGTTGAAGACAAGACAAGACAAAAGTACACCAGATTTGGCAGATGCTAAGGAAAAACCATAATGTGGGGAAAACACTTTGATCAAATATTCTTATTATTATTCAATAGTTCATGAGAGAGAGAGAGTAAAAAAGTAAAATAGACTAGCCCAATACAAATTCAAATCAACCCTGTCAAATTATGTAGTCAACTGTAGTCAAACTTCAGCCGTAACCATAAAGCCAATGTTGGTCAAATCAGTAGCAAGACACCTCCTTTGAAGCTCGGTCATGTTTAAAAGTGTAACTAGGTTTGGTCTTCATAATGACATGTAATTGAGAATTTTGTGAATGATTTAATGAAGAAAATAAAATTATTATTGTAAGCCTTTCTTCATGGGTTTCATGAGCATGTGATTTTATTCCCATTGAGAGCCTTAGGATTGGCCATTAAAGTCAAAGAGTCTATGTCATGTATGAATAACCCTTCTTGGGGATACAACAATGTATATGAGTCTATGAATATGTCTAGATATCCCCCCAATGATAAGCACTTGCCATCCTCTTCTATGTCAGCCTCCAAACTGTATGGAAGAACTCATGTCAGCTCACCTCAATACACAGATCTATTCATAATGTCATGTTAGCTTAATATATGGGACAAACTACTATAAATAGGAGTGAAGGATATTCACATTATTACACAGAACAATTCGATATATCTCTGAGTTTTTCAATAGAAAAAAGACTGAGAAAAGTTTGGATGATGGCATAGTGAAGTTCAGATGGGTCTCTCTATGATTTTGGAAGAACAATGGCAACAAGTAGTTCAGAAATTTGTTTGATTTGATTATGGGTGATAGGGTAATGATTAAACTATAGTTCACATGACCTTTCTCATGGACGCATTTTCTATATGTTTAAATTAACAGGAATAGGTGAACTAGTGATTATAAGGGCTTACTCAAAGTTGGGTTTGGTTCACCAACTCTATCAAATAGCTGGGATGCAAATACATGCTTATATTTTTTATTGCAGATGAGATGATATAATTACATTTGACTATTTGTAATAAATTGCATAATTTGGATACGGAAATGTTTATCTCCTTAAAATATTATAGTTTTCTCAACATTTTTTTTTCTTTGCAGCACTACTCATCCTCAATGAGTCCCTTCAACATTCCCGAGTTGTTTTTCATACTCCTGAAGATCAGGCATGCAACATAAAAAGAGAAAGAGAACCCGTAGATCTGCTCTCTTTGCAATGTAAGAGACATCTTTGATGATATTATTAGATATCAGCCGACAAACTCCAAGTACAATTTCAATTGGACTACGATTCGCCTTTGAGGATGCACATGGATCTTCATCTCCAAATGCAACCAAGGGTGATAGTGCTTCTACCTTTTCTTGTCTTTTAGGTGACCTCAATACAAAGTTGCAATAACAAAAGATATAATTTATCATGGTTCCTTTTAATGTGAATTGAGTAAACTCTATTTTAATTTAAACAACATTGCATGTGATTTTGGCAATATTGCTATGAAAATGTTGCCCAAGAATCTATAATGGAGCCTCATTTTGCAAGAATGTTGGGATTAACAGGATAGTGAATGAACTAGATTCCAAGGAGTAACCCTTTTTTATATGGAAATCCTTTGGTAAAATGTGAGTCAGATTCTCCCAACTCTTCTATAGACTTCTATTCAAGACAAGTCCATCGCATGATTAGGTGTAATTATCATTTAATTAATCCATATAACAACCTTCATCTATTTAATTGTATGTTTAAATTGTAACTGGTTTTCTAATACTTTATCATATAATGTTTGCAATTTTATTGGCTTTTTATGTTTGTCTAAAAATCATAAATTACAATACTAACATCAATATTTTTGTAACTTATTCTTTATGTGACAAGAGTTCGCTTGCATAAAATTGATTATCTCACACGTTGGATTTGGACCTTCCTTGCGATTGGACAAATAGCTAATGCAACTTTTCAAACACATATAGGAAAACATTTAATGAGAGAAGATAGTTGGAATAGTGTTGTTTTCTAGTACTGAATGAAAATATACCATACATATAGGAAAAGATTTAATGAGAGAAGACAGTTGGAATAGTGTTGTTTTCTAGCATTGAGTGAAAATATACCATTATGTGAACACCAAATAAATTTACAAGGTGCAATTCAACAGTGCTTAAATACTCAAAGAAACTCTAAATTTGTATCTACAAAAATATTATTTTTAGGAATAAACAGATATGTATGTAGGGTTGGAATTTGAGTATGAGAAGAAAAATCTTGATATTGGAAATCTGAAATATAGGACCCATAGCTTATATACAGTTCTTCCATGCTAAGGTGTGTGATGTAAGGACCTGCTCTGCATTTTTCAGTACTTTCAACATTTGAGGATTTCTTTGAAACTTGTAATCGTTAGATATTGAGTAGTCTCTCAAAAAGTCAAATTTTCTAAAAAAATGCATAGATTTCAAATTCCCTTAAAACATGCATGGAAATCCTACCTTTAGTTGAAATTAAGTTTATGATTTTAATAGTTTGCCTTAACTAGACTAACCTGTTTGGCTTCATGGTTCAGATTATGACTTAAAAATACATAGAGAAATTGTCAACAATGGGATTAACTTGTTGGTTGTAGTGTCATTATTGAATTCTTGTATATTGTTATGTTTGGCCATAAAAACAGTAATGAGAAGCCAAAAATACCATGTATCTAAATATTTTCTATTTATAATAATAATAATGATATTTAATGAATTTCATAGCTTAAGCATAAGAAAAATAATGTACACGACCATCTTTGTAGGATAAGGGACCCCTCCGTGCTGTGATTTACCTTATTAGTCTATAGAGGTGTATGCAACCTACCCTCACTAGATTCTAACTAAAGAGGAACCACATATTATTAAACATTATGTTGACTCAAAGTGCATCCCATTTCTAAACATAAGAAAAGAAGTCGACACACACTAACCATACCCTATAATTCCTTTCATATACTATTTCTCAAATAATCTAGCTATCTATCATATTTGAAATCTAGGCTTCCACCAAAGCTCTTTGTTTCTTTATAAATAATGCACATAGGTGATTTCTATTTTATTTTGTCACTAAGATTTTACAATGATGAAATGGCATCTAATGTGACAATATTTCATATTTCATTGTAGAGTGTTGTTATAGAATGAGAGAGATTTACCATAGTTAATGGTACTTCTATAGAGACAAGGTGATCCTTACATGTTAGGTTAAAAGAAAATCATAGATCAATTCTTGACGCATCTTAACATTTTGTGGCCTATTTTAGTGATATAATTATTTATGTTGTAGATTTTCTCTAAAAAATTCAGTCCATTCAAAAATTCAACTAATAGGTGCATTGAGTGTCCATGAATGTTGAGAGCTGGATTTTGTAATAGTTTCCTTTATCACTAATTTTTCATTGCCCATTATTTTGTGTTACTAATCAACTCCAAAGAAAAATTTGGGTCAAACTATTTTCAACAACCCCTATTATTTGTCTTTCACTTTCATGGTTTCATATAAATTATAATGTAACTTTACATGATGGATTAGATAGTGGTTATTCCATTTATTATGTTAATATTTCCATGGTTATTTGACTCTAAAAGGAGTCAAACAAGTGTCCATAAATTTGGATTCTCTTCTTTGTAAACTACTAATTCATTTTTTCCATTTATATCACAGGCAATGTAAACAAGATTGAAACAACTCTTAAGGTGCTCAAACTTTCTTCAAATGCAATATCTCTTCCTGTTGCTCAACCTTTTTTTATATAATTTTGAGATCACCATATTTTGTGATTTAACTCATGTTGTAGCGACTACAACCACCCTCCAAAATTTTGGCTCGCATACAAATTTCAGAGCCTACCTTGGATCCTGGGATCGATCATCCTTGGTCACTTGTTGGTAAGTTGATGATTTCAAGCTCCCCTCCTTGATCCTAAGAGTTATCCACGTTCTCATATTTATGCAGCATGTGTCATCATCAAGCATAGGGGTTGTTGTTTGTCATGAAAATGGAATGTTGTCTTACTTCAAATGAATTGTGTGCGTATGAGTGGTTGTCATCACATAAACATGTTTCACACTCACTTCACGCACTCTTGTCATGAAGGTTGTTGCATCAAGAAAAGTATGTCTTATGCATTATGGATGGTCTATGTTGTGTCACTAAGTGTGTGTGCGATCACAATCAAATCCTACGAATGTTTACATATGTTTCACTGATCTCACACTTTCCCATTTTCCCAAGCAACCTAGCCCCTTCTAGCTTCCTAGAACTCTGTTCTTTTCTTCTGCAACCATCAAGATTCCTCCCTTGCCTGCTGAAACCCCGTAGTGTGTAGAGGCACCAACATCCCTTGCCTGTTGAAACCTTGTAGCCCATGGAGACCCCAACCAACACTATTGTCCAACATGCGCAAAGAAGTCAAGAAGTTAGCACTGCTCTCCAAGTTTCCCTATCTGTCTTGCATGTAGAAACTGCAAGACGGGCATCCCAGTGCCTCATTCCAGTAGCAGTCACTATCCACTGAAATTGCGCAGATCTACCTCTCAGTGACTACAGGAAAAGGTGACATACTGAAATCACTTCCAAGGAGTTGAGGAGAAGGACCAAGGAACCAATTAATGGAAAAGACCAGGACCGCATGAAAACTTTGTCGGATGCATGATCATATTGAGGGTAAGTATTGAAATTAAAGAACACCTTTCGAATTACACATCTTAGTTGAGTTTGTAGTGTTGCTTGTCATTGTCATATCATCCTGTCCTCAATAACATGCATGTGTGAAAACACGAAAGGTTACTTTATGGGTTTCTTCTACATGTCTTGCTTCATTTTCACTTGTTCGACCAACTGTCGTCTTCAGCATGTTGATTGTTATGTCATTCTTGCGACCTCGTTCTAGTGATGTTGAAGGTTGTGTTTGAGTTTTGCTACATAAACATCTATCATAATCACACATGATGTTGTAAGAATTGTCATGCAAGTGTCATCGCATTCATTCAACAATCTATCACAAGTGTTGCAGTTGTAACTCACACCATCGATCAGTCACACTAAGTGTATGTTGCCTTGATAGTTTGAGGCGTCTTGTCGAAAAATCATGTTAAGTGTGTGTTCACAAGATCATGCATGTATGAAGTCACTCATTCACACTCTTATTCATTTTGATGAATTTATGTTGATCAGACCAAGCCAACATCCGAACCTCCACTAAGCTACACTGCACAGTTTTAGCCCTTAGTGAACATGTATTGTTGCCCAGAATTGCACAGAGATTGAGGTTGCCTCCTAGGCAATGTGTACCACACAATCTTGGAATCAACTCAACTGACTGTCACCCAGAACAACGTAGAATTTTCCCAACAAGCCATCCCAATCTGCGCTGCCTACAAGCAACATCAACCAAGCCTCCAACTGGTCAATCAGAGAGTTTGACCTGGCAGTGACCCCGGACCTCATTCCTCCAAAAAATTTCATAGAAGCTACCAAGAATGCCCACTTTCACTACCTGAAGAAACTATGTAGACATGTCTAACACACACCCGTTGTCTTTCACTACACTATCCTAAAAAATTATGCAGTTTTTCTAACCAGACACCCTGTCAGCCGGCCTGTTCTCATCCTAAAAACTACACAGTTTTCATGAGCGGTCTTCCAACTACCGAACATCTTTCTCAGCTCAGAAACTATGCAGGGATGTATAGCAGGCCAGCCTCCCATCTCAGCACAATTTTTGCCAGTAGCTCATTGCTAGCTCCCCAGAAAAATTACACAATTTTTGCCAGCAGCCTCCCACAGCTCGCTACCAGCTCTCTAGAGAAATTGTGTAGTTTTTGCTGCCCATCTCCCCTTGCTGCTTGCTTTGTCTCCTTGAAAAAATCACGCAAATATTCCCTACAACCGAATTAGATCCCGTGAACAGTCACTGATGATCCGGATTGCCCATTTATGCCTCCCATTGATTGTAGAAATTTCACCTGTAGAGCAAACCGATATATGCAATGTCCTAAAGCATAATACTTATTCTACTTCTACAAAACATTAAGCGGAAGCATAATCGAATTCATGAGCAACATCATGTAGAAATATGCATAACTGATCAAGAGAAATAATCACACATAACACAAGATATATCCAGGGGAAAGCAGGAGCATAAAACCCCAACCATGTATTATCAATCAAGTGGAAATCCTCTTCACAATACAAAAATAATTAGCTCTCAAGCT
>APFE030765287.1:147384-157995 GCA_000404065.3 Pinus taeda
AAATTAAGGATAAATTCCTCAATCAGTGGGACAACTCATGTGCATGCTCACAAAGACTTCAAATTCAAATTTCCTTAACTAATTAACTCAACTAAATTAATTAATTATATTTCCAACTATTGTTAAGACCAAAATTAATTTTACTTCCTATAGATAGACTAGGGACTGCTATAAATAGGAAGGGACCCAGAAATTCTATATTTAGAACTTTCTAATTTAGCAGTTTCACCTCTCACCCAATGTGGCCAATGACCTCACTGGCCAAACTACTATTTTTAGACATGCTATTTTTAGTAGGTCTATTTTTAGCACATTCTAAATTTAGCATTTCTTGTTGCACATTTTTCAATAGTGATCTCTGTGCTTTTTTCATGGATAGTGCCTTGAGCCCATATGCCAGCTTGAAATGTGCCTTGCACAATTTCAAAGACTTGTGCTTTCTCACTTTCAATTGCATCCGAAAGCGAAAGACAATGAATCATGGTAGACTAGGAGATTTCTAGATTTGATGTCATCTCGTCATGAGTGATTGTTGATACAGGTACATGGATGAGATATGGCACAATGATGAATGAGATGAACAAGGAGCTCATGCAAGGAGACTTGTTCATGAACATATGAACACATGGAGCATGCTAAAGTACAAGTGAAGGAGAGACATGCACGTGCAAACATCAAGTGAACACCAAGACCATTGAAGACTATGCACACCTTGCCACGCGGAGGTGAATCTATGATACACCAAGAGAAAATTCATCACTCAGTAGCACTACAGCTTGACATGGACATACCAGCTTTGTCATGTCGATTCATGTCATGATTCATCTCAGCCACATCACTACTCTGGGACATACTGCTTTAATCAATGTAATCTAACATGGAAGTCCAAGAGACCCACATGTAAATTTGAAGAGTCATGTAAGTCAAATAGTCATGAGGGAAGTCGAACAATCACAAGGGCGAGTTTTACCCTTGGCTATAAATACCCCTCATTTATACATGCAAAAGACTTTTCACCTTGGCTCCTCCCACATAGCCTTGAGAGTCTGTATTTTTTTCTTTCAGGAGCAAGCAATGGCTTCAACGCCCCGCTATTGGCATTAGTGATCTAATGGTGTATGGATGTGTCTTGGAACTTTCTCTTATTCAGAAGTTTGTTAACAAGCCAACACATTTTCACACATGTATTGTTTTTGTTTGTAAGACTATTATTTGGATGCTTGTAATGCATGTTGCTTTAAACTGTATTAAGATAATTGAACTATTTTGGTTTTTTTAGAACATATGCTATTGGAAATGTGTTGTATCAGTTGTTAAAGTTGTCCCACCCATGTGGGTTATCCCATCAGACATTCGACAAATTCATTCTTGTAAACTTGTTATAACACCTGTTGCACTCATGTGGAATATTTCGTTGGGTGTTGTACGTGCTATCTATTCACTTTTTGTTTGTGATTTCCACATCCGTGTGGACTACTCTGCCAAAATCTGTGCATGTCCTATTGTGTTATGTGTCTCTAGCAGAGTTGGGATTATTCCCTTTCAACCTGAGACTCACTTCCACCCTCTCCCTCTGCGGTGAAAGAACTTTGACACAAACGGAACTAAGCACTCACCAGGCATGCGAACCTCATTTTTCGAAGATAAAGAAAACCACTCTCATGTGCTAACAAGCAAGAGCAAAGTCATATCTTTAAGATAATGATAATCGAGCCATCGTACCGGATGGGACTCCTGCACCAAATGATGTGAGGTCTAGTTGGGACTTCATACAGAGGAGATCTTCTGAATGTTGGCAGGTCCAGAAATATCAACAACTCACTAGAAGTGGACTAAATTGGAATTGCATAATTTTAATTTGGATAGACTTGAGAAACCCTATTATTGCAATATTTTCATCTGTGTTTGATTGGATGTAATTTATAAAATATGTTGTCGCATTTTAATAAAAATCAAAATGCATTAGAAATTACATAATTCGTTCTCTAAAACAAATGTGATTTGATGATTTGAAATGAGAGGGGATCGTTTGAGAGAATTTCTAATAGAGAAGAAGAAAAGGTATTCGATGTCCCTTGTGAATGTCATAGAACAAGGTCTTTCTAGGAGTCTTAGGAGTGAGGAATTGCAAATGGAAAAGGTGGATCATAGAAACATGGAATTGGAGAGGGTGAAAAAGATGAAACTATAAGCCCATTTATGGTAGAGCAAGGCTAAGAATCATGGAGCGATGGTGGCAACCTTAAAAAGTAATATGCAGTAGGTTATGATGCAAAGAAAGGAGAAAACTAGAGAAGGAAGTGGAAATAATGAGGCATATGATGCAGAAATAGCTCATTAGATCCCAATGTGGAGGTTAATTATGCTAAACCATTTAGTGGTAGCTAGGATCCTAGAGATCAAATAACATGCAAGACCTGTTGAAAAAATTTTGTTTTATTTTTGTTTTTGTCATGCAAACACCCCTGCCTCTGCCGAGACTGTGAAATGGTGTTTGATACATGTCATCTTTTTCATGCTACAAATAATGCAAGTATCGAAGTCTACATATCAATAAATATTCTTTAGTTTGTGTGTTCATTCGTCACTTCTAAAGGTAAAATTGTTGGGTTTCTTATTAGTGTTTAAAAACACTTGAGGGGTTAGGCCTATGGGATATCCCTGAAAAAGTAGTATTCATATTCATTATCTGTTCGGATTGGTTATTATGTTGTAAAAAGTGGATATAACAACAATTCCATAAGTGCATAGTGATGTTGAGTCAAAGGGTGAAAAGTATCAAATTTGTTTCATTAGATTGAAGGATACTCTAGAGAGAGGAGAGTGTGGAGTTTTTGTAGTCCTACAATGTTTTCTCTTTCTTTGTTGCCCATTTTCACATACCAATTGTAGATACAGTTATCTTATCATGAGAGGCCCTATATATGCACTATTCCATGAATATATTCAAAGAAACAACATGATAATGGGAAAAGAGAAATCACAAGTGAAAAAAATGGCTTGGCCTTCATTATTTGAATCATGGTTAACTTCTATTGTTCTTTTCTGCCCTTTTTGGTGTGATCCTTCTCATGGACCTTTGGATATATTATTGTTTTTAATATCTATACAAACTATTGTAAGAAATTTCTTTACTTTAGAATAAAATGCTATAGAAAATCAATATAAGTGGTCCTTAAACTTGCGGTTATTTTCAAACCAACTTATGTTTTGCATATATGAGAAGGATTTTACAAAAGCTTATAGACATGTATAAATCTTGATCTTATAAACTTCTTCCTCACCCTTTCTTATTGACATGTTTCACTATGTGTTGTCACTCGTTCTAGAAGTGGTTATTGTTGAAAGACGTTCATTGAGCGTTTAGCAGTCAAATCTACCTGAAATTCATATTCAAAGTAGTGCCTTAGCCTACAATAATACAATTTTAGCATTATTATTTTCACTACTTGTGATTTTGTATTCAAATATTAACTAACTTGTATTCAATGAAAGAATTATGTCCCTCCTTTGATAATCCATTAGTCAACATGTTTCACTCCCTATAAATATGCTCAAAGGACGTTATCAAACAATGGTTATTAAGTAAAATTTACTTAAAACAAATTCCTTCCTCATCTATTTTATTACTAGTAGATAATCTCCAAAAACCTGTGAGTTACACCATATTTCAAGGTCATTGTCAATGTAAATTTTAAAGCCATGAGTTCTGAGAATTTGTTGGAGTATGTTCCATCCTAGCTTTAAATTTTAACCAATGAGAGTCTAATAAGTGAAGTATACCATCTCCTCCTCCCATAGGAGGACCATCCTAGGAGGCTCCATCAAAGAAATCCCAGGGCCTACTCTTGTCAATACATTATGCCACAATCTATTTTTGGAAATCAATAATTTTACTTTGAACGAAAGATTTAATAATATTTAAATCTCGAAGGGCACATTGTTGAGGAAAAGTACCCCTCTTCTTCAATATCTCTACATTTCTAGCCAACTAGATTCCTCAGGCCACAATTTAAGGAAGAGCTCGGTAATTCTTTGCGGCAACATTTCCATACCAATTTATGACTCCCTCCTCAATGGAGTCCCCTGACCAAGAATTTCTCAAACCTGTGATGCCCTCAACTTGCTACCATACATGTTCAGCAAAAGAACAAGACATAATTAGATGAAAAGTTGAGTAATTCTTTGTGGCATCACTTCCACACTAATTTCAAGATATAACTAGATGAAAATTTATTTCCTTACTTGCCTTGTACAAGGTATGTCATCCTTGACCATGTGTTTCTTTTTCTGAGGGTAACCCAAGTGAGTACTTTTTTATTAAGTAAAATCCACAAATATTCAAGACTTAGGTGGGAATTTGAAGTTCCACACCTTTTTCCACCACCATCATGCAAGATCTGCATACCCTTCTGCATCTCGGGCCTTGTAGCCTTCCCTAGGAGTACAATCCCTTCTTGGATTTAAAGATCAAACCAACATATATTCATCATCCTTCAATCTCACAAAGCTTGATCTGAGACTTCCAACATGCCTATCTCAAATATATGCATCTTCCTCCATCAAACCAATGTCCTTTCAGGTAAGCTCTTCTTGATGCCAAATAGTTAGTTCTATTCATACCATCTACTTGGGACAAATTGAAAATACCTTTAACCCTTAAAAAACTAAAGTGATGTGTTGTGGAAGCCTATAGTTATCTATAATGTCCTCTACAAATTGAGGGTGAATGGAATGAAGTAGCCTATCAATCCTCATAGGTTATAGTCCTCAAAAAATGGGAAAAACCCCAAAACATTCCCACTATTGGGCAAGTTTTGAGGCAGCTAGGAAAAGAAACCTAAAATTTCGGCTTCAAGTAAAGATTACTCTATTATTTTAGAAGAAGAGACCCCTCTAGGGAATCTATAAATATGAGGGAGATGAATTCATTTTGGAGCATCAAGTGCGGATCAATTCATTTCTTCTTGAGCATTAGCTCTGAGGGTTTTAGACCCCTTCTAACTTCTCTCCTCGTCAATTTTAGTGGTCAAAGGTTCCACCCTAGTTGACATCCTCTTAAAATTCCTCTTTGTTATGGGAAAATGTTCTATTTGAGGCAAAAAAACTCCTCAGAGAGTAAACTCTGTTATGGGCAGTGGATTATTGAAGATTAAAACTATGTTCTGGGCATAGGTACATCATTTGGGAAGTAGTAGAAGGTTTGAAGTTATTCTGGGCAGTGGGGATCATCATACTATGAAGCAGACAAGTTGAAGTGCAACCTAACACAGGTAAGCAGCGAATAAAGAGGATCAAGCTCTTTTTATGGAACCTAAAAGACAAAATTAGTGGCTTAGGTTCATTATCTATTGCAGTTAGGTTATGCAGTTGATTTTGTGGGTCATGAGGCTGGAATGTGTTCCTTGTGATTTGATCATACAAAGTTTTGGTGAAGTCTGAAGGTCTATGGAAATGATTCCCCTCCAACCAGAACTCAGTCGATAAAATCTATGTTGAATAATCTGGATCTGGGCTACGTAAGTGCGGGACAACTAAGCTCTCATAGTGAGAAAACAACAACGCACATCTATTTTTGTAGCAGAGGCCTCTTGTGGCTCAAGTCAAGTTCAAAGATATGTAAAGGGAGATCGTAGTAAACTCTAAGGCAGAATTGTAGACCAGAGATGGCTAGGGACTGTAGCACCTTCAGATTAATATTTTGTATAGTCCAACATAAGTCTAAGATTGTTTGATCAAATTAAAAAGTTGTTTGATTATGGGATTGGTTAGGACCTACATCATCGGGTTCGAATTCAACAATGATTAAGTTTGATTCTAATTAGAATTTTGCATTGAGGTTTGTATAAGGTTCGACATTCAGTTGGGCTATACATATTTTTCAACACACACACACATATATATGACATAAAATAATAAAAACTAAAAATCAATCAATAAACTTATATGAGTAGTAGTGAGCACCCACGAGCCTCAAATCATTACCATTATTCAATTCATGCTCCTGGTGGCGGGGACAAGCAACATCTAGAAATTGAATTCAAGAAATTGGAGAGAATACATAACGGCAACACTGAGCATAATAGAGTGAGTACACTCAGACTGAAGTTGGATTGTGAAAATCTATTGATAGCCATGGAAAATAAAGCCAAACTAGTGGCCACCATTGGAAACTAATTGGAGGGAAGCGAAACAAGAGAAAACCATGTGATTCCCATGGTTTTCTCATAAACCTTAAAACAACTGACAAAAACTGCCCAAACTCTAACTTTGAACTGTAAATTTTTTTAACAAAATTATAAAATTATACTCCAGGTTCAAATTCATTGAGGTTTGATTATCAAGTTCGTCGAACCTGAACGAATTTGAATTTTTTTTTGGGTTTGCCGAATTTCGAACCTTAAGGTTCAAATTCGACAAACCCTATGACATAGGTTAGGGAAAGTGATTTTTTGACCAGAAGATGGCCAATATATGTGTGGATTGTGGTTGTTCTATATTGGATACCTATTTTGTATTGGACTTTGAACTATGATTTTGTAGTATTTTGAATGCGTAATTGTTGTGCATTAAAGGGAATCGCATACCATATTGCGAGATGTGTATATTGTGTGCAATTTCCTGTTTCTTCAAAAATATTGTATGGTTTCTTTGAATTGCTAAATGTCACATTGTTTTCTGCATCATTAAAAAGGAAAGGTAGATTTATAATTTTATATGTTGTATTAGAGAAGGAGAAGTTATCGATCTAGGAAATTCAAGGGAAAAATTACCCTAGCTCATTACATTATCTCCACTATCTATCCAAGGGTTCAACTCTACTTTCAACTTTGTTCCCCTACCCACACACTAAACAAGCTAGTTTCCTACCAAAGGGAAGGCTAAAATCACTACTTTCTAAATGATGGATATGTTATTTAATATTTTGATAAGATTCCTTGTCCATCCATCTTCTATTTTAGGAGAAATATTCCTCTTTGACCACTTGAGTACATAAACCATTGCTTGGAATCAATCTCCACACACTCTTTTTAAGAAAAGACTTAGAGAGTAAAAAGGTACTCTTTACACCCTAGCCCTCTTGTGCTATTGGCACTACTAATTTCATCCAACTAACTAAAGGAATGACCTTCCTATCTTTACAACCTGACCAAAGAAGTCTGTAGCAAAACCTTTTGATAGTCTCCATAATGTATTTCACATGATTCATGTTTGAATTCTACTTCGGCAACAATTAAGTTCGATTCGAATTTGAATTTTCCGATGAGGTTCATATGAGGTTCAACGTTAAGTTTGGCATTAAGTTTGACTATACATATTTTGCAACATATGTATATATATATATGACATAAAATATTTAAAAAAACAAAATCAATCAATAAAGATATATGAGTAGCAGTGAGTACTCACAATCCATAAATCACGATCATCATTCACTTCACACTCTGGGCGGTGGGGACAAGCAACATCTAGAAATTGAATTCAGGAAATTGCAGAGAATACAACACGCGGCAGAAACATTGAGCATAATAGAGTGAGTACACTCAAACTAAAGTTGGCTTGTGAAAATCTATTGACAACCATGGAAAATAAAGCCAAACTACTGGCAACTGCAAGAAACTAATTGGCGGGAAGTGAAATAAGAGAAAACCATGTGATGCCCATGGTTTTTCTCATAAACCTTAAAGGAACTAGCAAAAACCGGCCAAACTCTAACCTCGAACCCCAATTTTTTTTTGAAGTTGTAAGATTAGGCTTCAGGTTCGTATTTAGGTTCACCTCCAGGTTCACATTCATTGAGATTGGAATTTGAGGTTTGACTATCAAGTTCACCGAACTTGAACTAATTTGATTTTTTTTTTGGGTTCGTCGAATGTCTAACCTCAAGGTTCAAATTTAGTGAACCCTGTGACATAGCCCAAAACTCCTTTAGGAAGTCATGATATAGACATTGAGTATACTGGAATAGCCTCTAGGACTACTTTGACCAAAACCAAATGATCTCCTCTAGACAAAGGTCAGTTGCACCATATATTTAACTTTTTTTCCATCTTCAAGATCACAATTGCCAATACCTCTTCAGATAATCATTCGACTTAAGTTGAAATCCAAAATAATCCATACCACTCTCCATATCAAAACTTTGATAAGAAAACATATAGGTTAAATAAACTTGTTTATCATCATGGATACCATAGAAGTGTTGAATTTAGTAGTTATGTTCTTTTTTCATAATTAACTATTTTAGCCCTTCAAATATATATAAGACATGTTCTTCATGTTGGCTTCAAAAGAGAGGGAATTTTGAATTTCAAGATTTGAATTTTTGGCTCCAAAAATATCATGTCATATCTCTTAGAGATCACATCGTTCTGCCCCTATAGACACACCCATTCAGGTTCATCTGGTCACTATATATATATATATATATATATTTATTATATATATGTTCAACCTCATCACTTGAGAGGTAATCGGATCCACTTATGTTCAAATTGAAGGAGAAGATGGATAAGGGAAGTTCAAAGTTAAAAGAGCAAGTTGAGTTTCTGGGATGAAAAAATCTGGGCAGACCATATTTTAGTAGGCCGAAATTCCCTGAGGCAAGAACAAATTGATTTTTGAGGCAGGGGGCGAAATTTGTGTTTGGTTGACTAGGTTTGACCAGGGTATATTTGTGGTCATTTTGAATTTTCTTTTGAATAAACGTTTAGATTTTATCTCTTATTGAATTGAATTATTTCTCTTGGAAAAAGTTTGTTGGATTTTCCTCCATGTGGGTTTTCCCAGTGTAGATATTTTTGTTTCTTGTTTCGTTGTCTCTTTATGATGTTGTTATCCTAAATGTTTCTACTATTGATGTCTTTTGTATAATTGTTTAATGATGAATAATGGTAGGAAAATAATTAAATCATTAGAAGTAATTATTATTTTAGAAGATTTCTAAAAAATAACAAGAAGGATATGGTGGATTTATTCACATTTATCTGCATAGATATAGCCATATTAAAAAAATCTATGATTTCTTTTAGCTCATCAACACCTTGCCTAGTTCCATCACAAAAAAAAGTATGTTGTATACAAAGAGAATATGAGATAGTGAACAAGAACTTTTTACTTTGATTCCCTTGAATATGCCAACCTATAAAATGAATTTAGAGGAGGAATGGTTTTTCCATATTTAGTAGATGTACTAAATTTGGTGGAGGGACCCACAAGTGGGGCCAAGGCACAATTTACATTTTTCTATTTGTTTTTGACATAGGAAAACTCAACTTTCACTATAGTAAAAAAACAGATTGATCTCAGTCATCCATGGAGATCTAATCTCATCCATTCATGGCAGTGGTGGGCCTCAGTTGAATTCTAAGAGGGAATAAGGGTGCAAAACTTAGTCATTACACACAAGACATCTTGGTGTTCAACTCAGTAAGAGAGAGAGAGCGAGGAGTTTAACTTAGTGTTAGGGTTTCAAATCAATGTGAAAGAGGCAAATAAATGAGGTTGGTTAAGCTAGTGTTATGCTTCTTAACCTGCAAAGCAATACCGAACAAAGAATATGCGAGAAAAATACCTAGAACACAGAATATGCGAAGAAAATATACCCAGAACACAGAATAGCAATGATTTTATTGCTCAGAGAGAAATGTTCACAGGCATATTCGAGGGGGCAACCTCCAATAGAGCAGAGCTCGATTACAAAACAAGACACGATGCTCCTCGCAGGGAGTCTCTATCCTTTATATATGACTCATACATGCAATACCACGGGTCAATACCGTGGGTTTTATTAATACCATCTATCTAATACTACCGCCCATTTACCATTTATTTAATACTACCGCCCATTTGTAACTAACTGTGGTCCCTTCATTAATTGGGGGTTAACCACTTACAAATATTAATATGGGTTTTATTGACTCTTGACTATGACGTGATCCCATGACATGAATAAGGGGGTTAGGGTGGGACCCTAACATGCCCTCCCCCTTAAGACTAGCCTTGTCCTCAAGGCTAAAGCTATGGAAACTGCTGAAGAATAGTGGTTGGTTCCCAAGTTGCATCTTCCGAAGAGGTGTCTTTCCATTTGACGAGGACCTCTTTAATCATGCGGCCGCGCAGGTGCTTGTCTCGTGTGTCTAGAACCTGTTTCGGTTGAAGCCAGGTTGACCCTTCCTCATCCAATTCAGGTAGACTGGTTTGAACTCGACAATTGTTCCCAATCACTTTCTTGAGGCATGATACATGGAAAACTGGGTGGATTTTTGTTGTAGGTGGCAAATCCAACTTGTAAGCCACTTCTCCAATACGCTGAAGTACTTGCTATGGTCCATAGAATTTTGGAGAGAGCTTTTGACAACCCTTGTCTTTGAGTGATGTTTGCTTATATGGTTGCAGCCTCAAAAAAACCTGATCCCCTTCTTGAAATTGGCGCTCTGAGCGATGTTGGTCAGCCTGTTGCTTCATACGGTTCTGAGCTTGACGAAGATTCTCACGCAGGTGGGCGAGCATGGTTACGCGGTGTTGTAGGAGTTGATCCACGGCTTGTACTTTGGAGCACCCCGTGAGATAAGAAGTAGGGGAAGGCGGAAGTTGACCATAGACTGCTTC